>JAKSZP010009373.1:0-154701 GCA_022478985.1 Massospora cicadina | reverse complement strand
CAAACTGAAATCAGTTGGACCTAATTAAGCTGGCAATCGGGCTGATGGCCAAAATTCGAATGGCTGTAAAAGTATGAAGAATGAGATATCAGCTGGATCGCCTGACAGTTCCAATTCAACCCCTAAATCAGTAGAACAAATATTGGGCGCCATCAACGAGAGTTTGAAGTCCTCTGATAGTAATTCAGGCGTCGAGCCTGATGGGATAAAAATGACCGAACAAATAGTCAAATGACTGAGCGCTGGCAGGTTGCCCATCCCAAACCTGTTCCCAACTAAATGGTCCCATCCCTATATGGAATGACCTTGGGGGATACCTGTCGCTCGTTGGGCCAAACGCCATTGTGCTAACCATCAGAAATGTAATTGACCCCTAGTCTAGACGTCTGAGGCTGAACTGATAGAGACTCAGCCTGTCACCAAATTTTGCGATGTCAGTTCCCAAAGAATAAACCCCCCCACTATCAACCAATTTGCCGGTTAGGCCAAATTTGTGGATCCTGACCACGCCTTATCACTACCCAATCAACCACTATTTAATCAGTTGCATGGCACTGAGAAGATTGTTGGTCGATTTTCTTGCTTTATTTTCCAAATAAAATTTTATTAAAAACCCCAAATTTTTATCTCCTTCCTTTTGACCACCTTCTATATGGAATTTCCCTGGTGGTCCACCGCTCCACACTCTGGGTGGGCCTTACCAATTTTCTTGGCTACCATGGTATCTTTTATTGCCAATTGAACTCAACAAGTCCGAAATTTTTGGCTCTATAACCCTGTTTGCATGACCTTCCGGCAGCAATATACAGGGATATTATGGCCCTATGTCCGCCAACTACAAGAGAAAATGCGCCTCTCTACCACCCCTGACGAAATGGTTTTAACAACCAAGAATCTCGCAGAAACTATCCCAGTAGTTTCCACCCCTGTTACCAGAACCCCTGGGTCTGAAGTCTATTCAGTGTGGTTTGCCGTCAGGATACTCCTAACCCTGACATTCTGCCACCATTTCGTGGTATCCTATTTTTCAGCTCCATATCCAGTCGTATGGTTGGCAATGCCTCTGGCATTCTGGCTTGCTTTATAGATGCTCACGCATCCCAACTGGCAGGCCGGTCTAAACTTTTTCTGCCATTTCCATGACACTCAGACACTCTTTGGTACAGCCATATGCTCTATAGCTGCTATCTTCTGGTTTTGCAGCTGCAATCCATTTGCGTTGATCACAAATCCCAGGTATTCCAACTCTTTCTTGAAGAAGTGGCACTTCCTTGGCTTGATCTTCAGGTTAGCCAAGGACAGTCTCTTAAAAACTTCTTCCAAGTGGTACAGGTGGTCAGTAAACATTCTACTGAACACTGATATCAACCAGATATACCATGATGCACAACAACTTCAGGTCGCTTAATATCGCGTCCATGGCCCTCTGGAACATTGTGGGCGCATTGAAAAGTCCCTGTGGCATCCTCGTTGGCTGGTATAACCCCTGCGCGGTAATAATCACACATTTTTCTTGGTCTTCTTCTGGCAATTTGATCTGCCAGTATCCCGAGAATAGATCCATCATGGGTAAATTCTTTGCTTTTCCCAATCGATCCAGCACATTGTTGATCCTTAGTAGAGGATACAAATCCTTCTTCATAATTTTGTTCAGCCTCCGGTAGTCAATCATCACCTGGTTCAATCCATCCTTCTTCTTCACAATCAGAATCAGACTCGCCTAGGGACCTGTAAATGGAACTAAGGCCCATGCTTCACAAGTTTTCTGATCTCATCCTCTACTACTGCTTCAGTGGCTTTCAATCTTCAAATTGGTCTCATCTTTAATGGTAGATTTCCCCAGTTTTGACCTTGTGAATTACATCTTTTGCACATCCTAAATTGTGGTCATCCTGAGCGAACACGACCCAATATTTCTCAAATAATTTGAGCACCTCCTCCTTCTGGATTTCTGGCAGATCAGCGAGCTGCTCTCTATCAACTAATAGGTTGATGCTTTCAGCTACCCCAGCTGGTAATCCCATTTCATCAAGAGACCCAAAATCGTGGAATTGTCTCAATATGGCCATTGGGATCAAATAAATAAATGTTATGATCTGATTCCTCTTGATTTCATTAGTTTTTCGCTCAAATTCGCCAGAAGAACTCGTATTTCTCCATGGCCCAGCATTGTTATCCTGGGGGCCACCCATGGCTCCACTCTGGACTTCTTTCAAGGGCTTCTGACTTCCCCATACAACAGCTCCAGAATCTCCAAAGTCAACCCTGTGTCAACTATTATCTGCGATCTGGCTGGTATGATCCTTTCCTTCTTGATCATTAATGGGATTTTCCAGTTTTCTAGTTTTCCGCTGCCATCTCGCGTCGTTTCCTACCAACTAATTGGTATCAAATTTTTACAATGCCAGCATTTTATATCAGATTAATTAAGTTGTTATTCCAAATTAACAAAGCTCACCATCCAGCTGGTATACCAATGGTAACGTCTGACCCAGGATGGTCAATATATTATCCTCAAAATTACATTTAACTCTGTAATCTGCATAAACTCCATTCCAATCAGGATATTGAAGTTTTGGTTCACCAAAACAATCGCTGGCGCAGATACCACCAATGAACTGAATTGTAGTGGCAGCGCACTATATGCTTTACAGGAAATGTTGGTGTTTAGCCCAGCTGTTCCATATTCTCTGTTGTGTTCCAAGTCTGAGGAGATCTTCATCCTCTTCACCAGCTTGGTCGACACAATATTGATGGGTGCTCCACTGTTGACAATCGCCCTCACCCTCACTCAATTCACCTGTATATCTATATACATACATTTGGAGTATGTAATATAGTATTTATTGAGTGAATGGCGACGTTATTAGCCAAATCTAGGGTGTGAATAATGTGCGCTTATAATTCAGGAAATGATTCCTTTATTGCACCAAGGGGGATAGACAGATTGGCCTCATCTAAACGGAAATCTGAGAACTCTTCAGGATTCTTAGTAGTTTAATCTTCTCCACCAGTTGTCAGGCGTACGGCCAGGCAACTTCCTGAATTTTCTCAGGGTCAATTCTCATTGCCCCGGCTCTGGTCACGGCATTTACATCCATATTGTCCACTTGGTATAGCTGATCCTGCTCATCATCTACGAACAGATCACTAATGTCTATTTTTTCATTCATGATATTGGGAGGAACAGGTTTCTCCACCGAATTAGACTGTTCCTTGTCTAGGCAGCGGGCCCTTTTATCCAAATCCTTGGCAGCTGCTGTCTCTTTGGCTTGGACCACATTAATCCTATCCTTCAGATTTTTGCAGTGTATGGTGAAATGTCCTTTCCAGCCACATGGATAGTAGACCTTCTCTTTCTTGCTTAACCATCTGATCTCTTTGGACTTATTTTCTGGCATGGTTTGATTGGTAGCCTCCTTTGCTTCTTCATTTCCTTCGTGGGATTTGGATTTCATACAAAGTTTTGACTTAAAGCTTCTATTTGGGGCATCAAACGTTTCTCCCAAAATCTTCATGTTCTCTACCATTTTGAGAGGTAGTTATCTCTGCCACAAACATGGAAATCATCATTCGATGCAAATTGCATTAGGGCCAAAGAGCTTCTTGAAAAGAGATTATAGCACCAAAGTCATCCAATACTTTTGCTCTGTCTAGGATCTGAAACTCCTGGTAAAATTGATCCGCGAAGCTAGCAAGAGACTTGTCTTTATGGAACTGGATTCCCATAAATTCTTGTTTGCATTTGACATGCGGGTCATATTACTGAACTCCTTCATGATGGCCGCCTTTGCCTCAGCATATGACCAGCTGTCCCCCTCCAGGTGGGGTAAACTAGGTTTTGACAGTCAGTGTCCAGGCAGTTCATGACTATCAACGCCTTTTGATGATCTCTGTAGCCATTCATAATTATGTCAAACAGTCAGAAAAACGCTAGGGCGTTATCCTGAAAGAATGTTGGCAATTTTGGCGTTGCCCTAAATTTCTCCAAGTCATTTCTGGCTGATTCTCTCAGTTCAGCTACTTGGCTAACTTTCGGAGTGACTTTGGGCATCATCTATAAAATGGCATTTAAAGTGGGCAGCATATTCCTTGGGGTATTTGACTTCACAAGTATTGTGCGAGGACTTCTCTCTTTGGCATCGCTGACCATATTGGGCTCACAAGCACATCTGTGGGCTTTCAATCCTCCACTTCTCTTATCAATTTCTTGATATCTGCACCAAACAATCTTAAATGAACGTGATCCGCTTCTTGCTCCATTTTCAGTAATAGGTCCTCTCAAACGAGGCCTCCTTCTTTCTTCTTCAGTGAGTTTACTTTGCCGAGTAACACATTACCAAAGTTGGCTACATTTTCTACTCCTTCCTCCACCTTAGTGACTCACTCTTCCAAGGCCCCAAACTCACAATTGTCCGCTGAGTTTAAGGCATTCTGGTTTACAGTGGCGATCTCAGTCCACAGCTTGTGTAGTTCTTCTTTGTACAACATTATAATAGATTCTTCACTCAACTATCCCTGTGGTGAGCACCAACTTGTAAAAATTCACTCTAGGTTGATTATCGGCCATCAACCCAGTAACCTTTTTACTGCACTGGTTTGATTTCCTCATGCACTTTGTTGCGTTGTATAGAATGTATTAATCGATAATTTATGGAGACTAATATCTGTAGTTGATATTGAACTATTATTCAGCCCAACGCTTGGCCAGAGCTTTCCAATTAGATACTCTGTAAGTTGTATTTGTAAGGATTCGTTCCTATACTCTTGTCCACCTAACCTTTGTTAAGATACCCCAGTAACAGTCTCTTTCAGCTTAACACACAGTTGGCAGCTATACCTGATTGTGGTTCCTTCATCTCTAGATCCCTACTCGGATCTTTACTCTTCTCTCTGAGAGTCTTCCAATTATTGCCTTATGTAATAATATCCTTAAGATAGAACGAAACAATAGAAGCTGATAGTCTAACTATACACCAACTTTTGATAATATTACTTTAAAGTACTTGTTATCTTAAAACTAGGTTTTTTATTATAGTAAATCCTAGGGCTTTATATAGTAGGGATTTGCTGTCTAACCCTCAGTTGAACCTCTTGGATGGAACGGCAGCCGTTGCCATTGAACCACCCTTCCTCATCCATTTAGCGATGGTCTTCTCCATCTTAGCTAGGATTTCATCATTGGACATCCTCAAGACCTCAAATGGAAAGAGTCAGAAAATGTGTCCCTAACGTTTTCCTCTTGATATAAGTGAATAAACCATAATTGGCTAGCATCCTGCTTAGGTAATGGGACTTATTACCCATTATGGCAGGTCACTCACCAACTGATTGATTTGCTAGTTGCAGGTGGCATCACTCGCCTCGCAACTCACTATTCATTCCCAATCAGTCAGTTATGAAACCTGACTGATCCCAATCGGTACACCTGATAGTTAATCACTATCAGATGCCCCTATTTCATCAGCCACTCCGCCCGATGAGATCTTAGGTATTTATCTGGATTGATCCCTGATGGATATGACCAGGTGAAAATCCCAATATCCCCCAAATGTAGTTCCTCCAAAATTCGGGCCAACCAATTTCCAATTCACTTTGCCTTAGGGAATTTTCCCCTAGCAACACCAGGTAATCTAGCAGGCTGGGAATATGGGCAAAAATCCCAACAGTGACCCTTCCTCTTAAACCTGTTTGATTTCCATGTAAGGAGGCAATTAGTTTTGTTATTTTATCTAGAAGTTGATTTTTCATCATGGAGTTGGCGTAACCTCCTACTTCCCACCATAAACCCAGGTGATGGACTGGTTCAGCTGCTGGCTTGGTAGTGAAGGGAAGTTCCAAGAGGGGTAATTGCTGATCTTAGCCTGCTATGTCTGGTGATGAGTATTGATGTTGTATTGGTCTTTTGACCCAGGGTAAATGGCGTCAATTGGGTCTGATAATTCCCGGATAGTATGATTTCCGTTTTTTCAGTGTTAAGTGATAAGTTGCTTATGGATGAATATTTTTGTATTATCTTCTCAATTCTGCGAGCATCCTGGTAGTTAGATATACCCACCACACAGTCATCAGCAAAAGTAATCCGCTTGACTGGTGATTGGCCATAGACATTGATTCCATTGATAAGTGCGTTTGTATTCCAGATTAGGGGATCCAAACTAAAATTGTATAGTAGAGGGCTTAGAGGGTCCCCTTGTTTGAGTCCTCTCTGTGAAAAAACTGGGGCTTTTAAAAAATATTGCTCCACGCAAAGCCATGGTGGTTGACTCTGTGAACAACATCTCCCATTTTATGAACCTATTTGGGAGTTTGAATTTTTAAAGGCAGGCCCTGTTATAGGTCCAGTTCACCCTGCTTTATGCCTTCTGTTATCTAAAAAGACAAGCGCTCCAGAAGCTTTAGATTGGCAGACATTTGCAACTTTGTGAATATTGTCCCATATGGATTTTCTTGGGACAAATCCATATTGTGTTAGGATATCACATAAGATGCATTTTCCCCTAACTGTTTGGCCATAATTTTAGTGAATATTTTAGTGTCAGTATTAGTTAAGGGAGATTGGGCGCCAATCTGAATAGTTTAGTCTATCTCCTTTTTTGAGTAGAGTGACAGTATATGCTTCTTTGCCTCCATGCATAATGCATTTTTCCATAATGCACTTATTCATGGAAGCTAAAAGTCTATTAGAAATATCATTAAAATAAATTGTATAAAATTTTTAGGGAAGCCCATCAGAATCAAGGCATTTCCCTCATCGTGCACCATGCACTGCATCCCATAATTCCTCACAAAATATTAAGTTAATTAGATTATTGGTTTGTGCTGCGGATTCAATATGTGCATTGGCAAGAAATTTTTCAAGTTTTGCTGGTTCAACTAGATCAGATTTATATAAATTTTTATAAAACCTGTGTACTTCAGTCACAACTTCTTTGGGTGTTTCTGCTTTGGATGTATCCAGTCGTTCACCTGTGTGCAGGCTATCATACTTTTTTGGGCATGAAATCAATGGATTAAAATAGCTCAATCAAGTTTCTCCATCTTTTTAGTTTTTTAATTTATATTGAATCCCGACTCAGTGTTGGTGTTCACATATCAGTGTGTTTAGCTGAGCAGAAACCTTTGCCCATTTGTATCCCCAATCAAAGCTATATCCTGTGTCTGGGACATTATTTTCTACGAGATTAATTTCTGCCAAGGTGTGTTTGATGATGGCTGAAGCTGCACTGTATCTTCTTGATGTTGTGTGTTTAATCTTTTTTATTGTTGATTTGAAATTTTCCCAAGTTATCAGTGGGTCTGAAAAAAAAGGTGTTTGAAAATCTCATGTTGATACTATTTCCTCCACCCAGGAGGGAAATTCCAAGTCAGCTAAATTTTCTGGACATATTCTGCATCACCTAGGTGCTTGGGTAGTTGTTTCCTCTGGTGTGAAGGACAAAGAAACTAGATGATGGTCAGAGAATAAAATTTTTGTAGTCCTGAATTTATGAATTTGGTGTCAGAAAATTAATGGCTCGAGTATTAGGTCTATCCAAGACATAGAGATAAGTACACCGTTGTGCACATGTGGGCATGTCATGTTCTGTAGGAGAGGTGACCATTTTAGTAAAGGATCAAAAGGACTAAGGTGGCCTTTAGCACGCGAAGTATCACTTGCCATTGTGGTCTCTCTGTTGTATGTGGATATTGGTCAGTATATGGGTTGATCCAGCAGTTTATGTCTCCCATGACAAAAGTGTTTGCTGGAAGATGGAGTTGTGTTAGAGCTGTTAAAAACTCTCAACGGTCAATTTCAAAGTTTGAAGCATACACACTGGCTATTGTATGCACTTCTTTGTGCCATGAGAAAGTAACAGCTAGTATACAGCCATCCAAGAATAAATTTTATAAATGAATTTAAAGTTTTGGTTCATAAATACTATCACCCTCACAGTGTTGCGACCAAAATGATATTGTTGGGAGGAGCATGTTTTCCCATGCCTCCTACAGTCCCTGTGGACAGTGATTTGCCTGCACTGCCAGGATATCCACAGACTGGCTTCACACTAGACTCAACTTCTTGGCCTGAGACGTTAATACCCTGAGTTCCGCTATATTCAGCATCCCTATCTCTACCGAGATGCCTGATGCGCCTTGGGAGCAGTTATCTTGGCCCCCAGCCCTAATCCCTCACCCTCATTTTTTTCCATTGCATCTTTGCTGCAGAGAGCATAACTATGAGTAGGAGTTGGGGTGTATTCTGCCCCTTTCATTACTGCTGCTTTTGCTCCTCTCTTGCCTTTTCTAGTTTTCAATTTATCATTGTGGTGCACTTGTATGCTCTTATTGGCCACATTTTTATTTTGTACATTCCATTGTTAATTTCACTCCCAATTGGGTTGTGCTCCACTTTTTGGGGGTGTGCTTACCCCTGTTTTTCTGCATTTGCTTCCAAGTCAGGTTCCACCAAATCCATTCCATTTGGATTGGTTGTTTGGTTTTCTGTGGGAATTGATTGGCTCATTATTTCAAGCTCATCCATTTCTTCCTAGATCTGTTCTGGTGAGATGGATGATTCCACTGAGGCCTTTGCCTTTGCCGCAGACAACTTGTGAGCCTGTTTGGCCATTTCATTATTCTTTTTTGGGAAATTGGATTAATTAGCCTATATTACCCATGTCCTCCTCAGTTGAATACTTGTGTGTTATCAGCTATTTTGGCATACTCTGAGTCATCTCAGCCCAATTTCTTCCTCATATAATTTCATTTCCCTTAGGACTTCTTTTATGGAACAAGCATGAATCTTATGCCCAAAGGCCTGACAGTAGTTACATATGGGGGTGTGCTCTCCACTGTTGCATGGAAAGTTAGGTTTTTCCCCATCAATAGTGAAGGATGCTATGTGGGGTTTTTTGTGATATCATCCACTACCTCCTGGTTCAGGGAAATGATTGTAATTTCCTTCCCAGTGCTATGGGTTAGCATCAGCTTAAATCTTTGCATTTCGAATTGTTTAATTTCTCCATAGGCTTCCAAGCCTTCCTGGAGATTTTGTTCGACTACTGTGTGTGCCAGTGTAGTCAGAAAGTAGTTAAGTATTATTAAAGTGTCTTTGGAATCTGTACAACATGCGTGATTAGTCAATAACAGATGTTGACTGTTGGGAAGGTCAAGCACTACTCTGACCTTCAGTGCTTCATTTGCTTCTTCCGCTGTTTCAAACCCAAGATCTACCCAACCTTTGCAGATAGTATGCTTTGTTAAGTACACAGCATGAATGAATAATTTTAGTCAGGCTTTGCCAAACTTTTCCCACATTGTTGGTGTATTTATGCCCAAAAATATATGTATCCCTGTTCCACCAATGATAGCAGTTGTGAGTGGGATACTTCATTTGTAACTGAAGTACTTTATTAAAAATTCATGAAACTTGTGGGGTGCGCCACCTCAGGTTTTTTGTTTTTACTGTTATTTTCATTTGTTCCTGTGCACTTGGTACCTTTGGGCAGTGTAGATCCAGGTCACTCCCCTTTACCGCGTTTTCCAAATTCTACTTTATAATTGTATATCTCACCTGGTATTGTTTATTAAATTATTCATTTTGAATAAAATCAAATTCTAAAAGTGATAGTAATCAGAAAAAAAGTTTGAACAAGATTTTTAATAGGGTTATAATCCTCAGCCTATATCAATACTTTCAAGTAAAAAATCAAGGATAAATTAATATAAACGTCTAAAATAACCAGTTCTTCTATCTTTTTAAAATTAACAATAAGGGTTAAGAGCTTTTCTTTCCAATCTTTACTACTTATTAATAAACTATCTGATTTAAACAGAACAATTTGGTAAATTAGTACCAGGTGATTTGAGCATGATAAATAAACAAGGACAGGATTGGGCAAATGTTGTAAAGGGTTGTAGACCTAAATCAGCACTGCCAAAGACACTAAGCGCACAGGTGTAAATGAAACCAAAGTAAAAATAAAAAACTCATATTGGTGCACCACATAGGTTTTGTAGAATATTTAGCAAAATACTTCAGTTACATGGAAGTGCCCCACTATCAACCACTGTCGCCAGTTGAACATGGAATCCATGTATTTTTGAACGCAGAGGCACCAGCAATGTGGGAAATGTTTGGCAAATCCAAACCAAAATTATTCCTAAAGACTGTGTACATGACAACCCACACTATCCGCCATGGTTGGGTGGACCTTGGGTCTGAGACAGCGGAGGAAGCAAATGAAGCTTTAAAGGTCAGAGTTATGATTGACTTTGCCGATGGTCAATGTTTGGTATCAACCAACGTAGATGTTAAACAGAATCTAAGGATATTTTACAATTTTTGATTATTTGACAACACTGGCGAAGACAGTAGTCAAACACCATCTCCAGGAAGGATTGGAATCTATAAATTAATTGAAAAATTTAAGATGCAGATTCCAGCTGATGCTGACCCTTAGCACAGGGAAGGCAATTGCAATTTATTTACTTAAACCTGGAGGTAGCAGAGGATCTCACAATAATCCATAATATCACATCCATTGTTATTGATGGGAAAATCCCAAATACTCTGTGCAACAGTGGGGAGTGCACCACCCATATGCAACCACTGTCAGGCTTTTGGGCACAAGATTGATTCTTATCCCCATAAGAGAAGGCCTAAGAGAAATGTAATTCTAAGAGTAAGAAATGGGCGAAGATGACTCATCTTATGCCAAAATCTCTTATACCACACAAGCATACAACTGGGAAGAATTTGGAAAATATAAAATTATGGATCCAATTTCCCCAGAGGAGAACAAAATGGCCAAACAGGATAGCAGGTTCGCCATGGCCAAGGCAAAGTCGTCAGCGGAATCATCCTTATTGCTGAACAAATTTAGAAAGATATGGAAGAACTAGAAACAAAGAGCCAATCAAATTCCACAAAAACCAAGAAACTGATCCAAACAAGCAGGAATTAGCTGAACATAATTTAAAAAGCAAATTCTTCTGCACATGGGGTTTAGCACCCCCCCCCAAAAAAAAATCATGAGTCACAACCCCAAAAGGGACTGAAAATCAACAATTTAACGCTTCAGACAGAACTTTGTCCAATGAGAAACACAAGCGCACCGCATTGATAAATTGAAAGCCAAATAAAGGCAAGAAAAGAACAAAAATAGTAGTATTGAAAGGGACAGAATATACCTCAGTGCCTACTCATCATTATGGCACCTGCGGAAAGGATGCAAAGGTGAGCAGAGAGGCTGAGAGAGTATGGCTGGGGGCCTTGATAACCGTTCCTGAGGCGTATTGGGCGTCTCAGTAGAGATAGGGATGCTGAACATAGCGGGACTCAAGACTCTAATGTCACAGGAAAATAAGTTGAATTTCCTGCGCAACCCCCTGTGGACATCCTGGTGATGCGGGAAACCCACTGTCCACAGGGAAAGGAGGAGGCATGGGAAAACATGCTCCTTCCACCAATATTGTATTGGTCAAAACATTGTGGAGTGATAGTGTGTGAGAACCAAAATTTTAAATCCAATAATAAACTTCATATTGGATGGTCGTGTACTAGCTGTTACCTTCTCATGGCATAAAATGGTTCACATAATAGCAAATGTGTATGCGACAAACTGTGCAATAAAGCATCATGAGTTTCTATCAGCTTTGACACACCTCCTTTTTTTAGTACTAGATGGTCCCAACCTGAGGGGGGAATTTCATCGATGTTTGACACACCTCCTTCTTCCAGCAAAAACTTTCATCATGGGAGACATGAACTTCTGGATTAACCTAGACACTGACTGATGGCCACACACAATGGAGGCACCACAAGGGCATGTGAAACTTCATGTGTTAAAAGCCACCCTAGTCCTGTTGATCCTTTACTAAAATGGTCACCTCTCCTACAGAACATGACATGCCCACATGTGCACAACGGTGTACTTATCTCTATGTCTTGGATAGACCTAATACTCGAGCCATTAATTTTCTGACACCAAATTCATAAATTCAGGACTACAAAAATTTTATTCTCTGACCATCATATATTCTCTTTGTCCTTCACACCAGAGGAAACAACTACTCAAGAACCTAGGTGATGCAGAATATGTCCAGAAAATTTAGCTGACTTGGAATTTCCCTCCTGGGTGGAGGAAATAGTATCAACATGGGATTTTTAAACACCTTTTTATTCAGACTCACTGATAACCTGGGAAAGATTCAAATCAACCATAAAAAAGATTAAACACACAGCAACAGGAAGATACAGTGCAGCTTCAGCCATCATCAAACACACCTTGTCAGAAATCAACAACCTGAAAAATAATGTCCCACGCTCAGGATTTAGCCCTGGATGAGGATGCAAATGGGCAGAGGTTTATGCTTGGATAAACACCTTGTTTTGTGGACATCAACACCGCGTTGGTGTCCAATACATGGAAAAAACCTAAAAGATGGAAAAATTTGTTCAAGTTGTTTTTCCATTAATTTTATGTCTGAAAGAACATGATGCCAGCACACAGGTCAACGACTGGATACATCCATAGCAGAAACACCTAATGAAAATGAGAACAAAGTACACAGGCTTTATAAAAATTTATTACAAATCTGATCTGGTTGAACCAAAAAACTTGAAAAGTTTCTTGCCAATGCACATATTGACTCCGCAGCTCAAACTAATAATCTAATTAACTTAATATTTTGTGAGGAATTATGGGATGCGGTGCATGGTGCACAATGAGGGAAATGTCTGAATCTGATGGGCTTCCCTACAAATTTTATACAATTTATTTTAATGATATTTCTAATAGACTTTTAGCTTCCATGAATAAGTGCATTATGGAAACATGCATTCTGCATGGAGGCAAAGAAGCATATACTATCACAGTACTCAAAATAGGAGATAGACTAAACTATTATGATTGGCGCCCAATCTCCTATAACTAATACTGACACTAGAATATTCACTAAAATTATGGCCAAACAGTTAGGGGAAAGTTCATCTTATGTGGTATCCTAACACAATATGGATTTGTCCCAAGAAAATCCATATGGGACATTATTCACGCAGTTGCAAATGTATGCTAATCTAAAGTATTTGGAGCGCTTGACTTTTTATATTAACATAAGCATATAACAGGGTGAACTGGGCTTATCTCAGGGCCTGCCTTTAAATATGAAAAGTACCAAGTAGGTTTATAATCTGGGTGATGTTGTTCACAGAGTCAGCTACCATGGCTGTGCGTGGAGAAGGTTTTTAACTAACTTAATTTTTACACAGAGTGGACTCAAACAAGAAGACCCTCTAAGCCCTCTAATATATATAATTTTTAGTCTTGATCCCCTAATCCGGATTAAAAATGCCTCATCAATGGAATCAATGTCTATGGCCAACCACCAGTCAAAATGATGTCTTTCGCTGATGACTGTGTGGTGGGTATCTCCAACAGCTAGGATGCTCGCATACTTGAGGAAATAATACAAAAATACTCATCCATTAGCAACGCATTACTCTATACAAGAAAAACTGAAATTATACTCCTAGGGAAATACCATGCCCTTTGGACGCCATACAATTTGAGTCAACAAACTAGTACAACATTAAGACTCATCACCAGACCTAGGAGGAAAAGATCAAATACCCCAATAGAATTTCCCTTCACTATGAAGCCGGCATCTGGACCTGTCCGCCACTTGTGTGTATGGTTAGAGGCAGGGGATAAACCAACGCCATGATGGAAAATCATTTCTTAGATAAAACAACAAAACGCATTGCCTCCTTACATGGACATCATACAGGTCTAATTGGACGAGTTGTGATAGCCAACTCAATGTATTATCAATTATTTGGTTTACAGCTCATGCAATTGCTTTTTTACCATCTTTTTTAACACAATATATGCCTTAGTACAGGGATGGCTTTAGTCTGACCATAAAGCCTCTGTGCGCCTTAAACTTTATCTGGTTCTATGAGGAATGGAGTTATGAGGCTAACTGATTATGTAGAGCAAGCAGCCCATATACTAGGATCCTGGATAGCTCAGGTGACTAGTCCAGACATTCAAGACATACATTGGGCTAAAGCAGTAAGATCTAAAATTTCACAAGTTCTCCAAATAAGAAATTCAAATTATCCAACCTCATTGATCAAGTATTTGGCATCTCACCCAACCGCAGCAGGACCTCATGTCACTCCTGTACATTTAAAATGAATACTTCCTATCCATGAGATGAGCTTAGTGGAGGATTCTCATATGTGGTCAGAACAGTCACCGAGGTCACCCAAGGATAACTCACAGAAAAGAAGTTAAGAACCAAGTAGTACAGACAGCATAATAAACTGAAACCCGAGTACCATTGCCAATCATGTACCTGGATCTAATGGACATACTATACAGCCTGGAGACCCAAAGAATGGTCTGGAGATAGACACACCATTCACTACTATGATCTGGGATATGGGAACATGTATGGAGATGCATGTGGAGAGTGTATCTCATGGCATAACAATCAAACTCTGCCCACTATTCATGCACAATATTTGGCCAATACATAAGATTATTACACCGCATAGAACAATGTCCAACATTGTTAGAATCTGAAAAAAGGTCATTCGCCTATTCCTTCAATGAAATGGAAATCACTCCGTTTAGCTAAGAACATGTTCGCCATCAACATGGGGTCACCTGTTCATCTATCTTTATGGGCATTAATAATAGCAATAGAACTATGGAAAATCTATACTTTGGTATTGGATTCATGTACAGGAACAACGACCACCCTTCAAGAAGCCCTTAATCATTTCCACTGCCATATATTGGAACAACTTCAAGCATGGTTGTTTAGAAACATGACCCCCACGCTACAGAAGGATAATCAATTCATGGTTACCCATATGGTTCATAAATATTGACTCATTCCTTCACTCATGCTACATCCAATTAGAGATCAGCATAAACCCACCATCGTCCTAAACCTGGCGGCCCTGGATAACAATAGGGTTTTTAACCCTCTGTGGGGTCTTTTTAATTAATCATATTAATATTATTTTATCTTATCATCATTACATTGGAAATGTACGTACCTTTGTCAACCTTCCAAAATAAATAGAATTGACAATAAGGTTAGTATTGCGAAACTCATGGTTTTGGGCGAAAAAATAAGTTGGATAAGCTCTGGATTATACCATTTGAGTTCATAAATAAGCCTTTATCAGATGACTATACCTCAAGGAACTCTTGCAAGGACAACTGGTAAATAGAGTGCATGCTAAATTTCTAAGAGCATTTATACTTAAAAAATAAAAAGAAAAAGAGTTTAGATTAAATTTTTTCAAATATTATTAAAATTAATATTTTAGGTTTGGTTTAGGACTATTAACTTCACCATTGGATGCAAAGAGTTTACCTTAAGTGTTGTCCCATTAATTTCTAGAAAAACAGATACCGCTAATTTTTTTCTGATGTCTCTTGGAGGAGTGACTGTATTAATGACCTTACCGCCATATCATTGAATATGAACTAAAAAAAAGTGCACCGCAAATCCTAGCTTTCTTTACTGAAGAGGAGCTCAAGATAACAATAGACTTTTTTTGAAATTATACTAGTTAAGCCGCGGGTATTTGTTGAATTTTAATCAGATTATGCTTTTTAGTATATTCTGATACTAGTGTTTTATCTAATGGGCATTTCTGCCAAGTTATTTTACTAGTCTTGATGTTTTTAGACTTCCAAATGTAAAGTTCTAATTTAGCTCTTATATTGATTAATCAATCAATCTCAGCTATAGTTACGACTTGTCTCCATAAAATATCAGGCGTGGTTGCTGACAGTTTTTGATATTACCAAAACTTAGAAGGCGTAATTGCTTCAACTTTTGTGACATTATGAAGAAAGTTACAAATTAATAGCATTACAAAAGCTTTAGTTCAGGTTAGATTATTAATTTTTTGTGCAAATAATGCCAATGATAATAATAGGTGTGCATTAAATTGCTACTAATCATCTTCAATAATCTTCTGATTTATTCGAGGTACGCCAACCAGGGGATGGACAGTACCAATCACAACACTCAAAATGGCAAAACAAACTACTAACCAGGTGGGAAGCAGAAACTGCTTAACCCACCATGGCAGAGGGTGAGGAGGGGTTGGGGGTTGGTTTTCAGAAAGACCCGCCTCAATCAAGGGGTGTTGGTTGCAGTACCGATCAGAGCAGAGAGCCAGGGCGTTGGGGCATCTGCATAGTGGGGGCTGAGGTCAGCGTAGTAGGAGTTTTCCACTTCTGCATCTAGATAATGACGGGAAAGTGTCTCAACAAAAGCTGCGAGGAGAACTTCAGCTTCTTTGCGGGCTTCAGGAAGTTGGGTGAAAAGGGAGATACTGTGGCGGGTGATTTTAGCTGAGGGGTTGAATGAAGCAAGTGTTGCGACATTCATAACAGCAATTTCAGCATCATCAAATAATTTTGAGATGTCACTGCAGGGAGATTCAGGGAAGTCAGGGGGAAGAAGATGGTGGGCAGGCCATGCTGGAGCTGAGCCACTGACTGGGCCACCGCGATGCGTAGTTTTGGGCAATGAGGAGAGGCCACCGCAGCTAAGGCGAGCTGGTGGTCACTTTGGAAGGGGGTTGTATTGGGTAGAGAAGCAAAATGGCGAGGGGTAGGGGTTTCATCAAAGTCAGGAAGGAAAAATTCTGCCTGACCATAATCGCCATGGCAGAGAGGTTGACCTGTATGCTTACTAATAAGGATATTACCTGATTCGTCAGTTTCAGCCAATAGATCCCATGGATTTTGGTTCACTGAAATAGTGGCATTTAAATTTGAGTGGGTAGGATTGGGCGAATGGGCAGCTGCTTGGGTATGAATGTTGGTCCAAGCATTGCTCTGATTGGCTGATGTAGATTTAGGTGGGAGAGTGAGGATGGAGGTTTTGGGTGGGGCTGATTTTCCATGTGGGCCCACTGAACGAGATTGGAGGGTGGGAGGGGGCAGCAAAGTGCCCCATACTGAACCTCCAGAGGGGGCTCAGAAGCTGCATCAGCAGATTTGGCCTTAGGGCACGCTCTTTTTGCATGGTCGAGGCCAAAGCAGAGGGAACTAATCTGCCTACCATTATTGACCCGAGCCCAAAAGAAATGATCAGGTGCTGCAGCCACACTAGCGCGGGGTGGGATTTGTTGGGCTATGGTAGGGTGGTGTGGTATGATGGTGGCTGTTGCACGAGGAGCAGCAAGGCGTTCTGCACCAGACGGAATGGCAAAGATGAGGTTGGGCTGAGTGCCATAAGCCATGAGCCCCGCGACCAACTGGTCATACAAAACCTGGGGTGGAAGGTGGGATGGGAGATTTGCAAAGGATACCACTAGCGTGGTGTCTGAAGGGAGGCGAGTACAGGTTGTGGGAATGGGGTTTTTTTTATAAATTAGAGGAGTTTGTGCTGCCACTTCAGCATCCTCCTCAGATTGGAACCCAACGTCAAAGTAGCCCTTAAAAGGGCGGAAGTCTATAAAGCCAGCTGGCGCAATGGCTGTAGTGGCTAGGTCAATAATTGCCTTATTGGCATATGGGAACAAACGTCCATAGTCCACTCTGAGGCAATAGCGTATAGCAGAGCAAGGGAGGGCGAGAGGATGGGGGCGAGAAGGGTGGATGCGCGCCAGGTGGAGTGCTAGGTCTCGTGGGGGGACAAAACGGTTGGAAGCAGTGGGCAGGCTGTTTGAACCTGTCCGAACGCGCTTGCCTGCAGGGCGGAAAACGCTAGGTGGGGGTGCACTGCTGCCCCACACTGGGGTGGCAGGCGACAGAGCCAAGGACATCAAACAATAGGTTTGGGCAGATGGCTATGGATAAATAAACTTAAATTTAAAATCGCTCAAAAGTGACTTTGAGCGGTTAAAGAGAGTTTTTATCTTCAATAATCTTATGATATCCTAAATAAAACACTCTGTTTTTAGTTATATCCTTAATTCTGTAGTTTTTAACTATTTTAAAATTTTAGGCAGAAATTGACTATGTTATTTTAACCATAATAAAAATTTATTTTTTCTGACCCTTATTGCTCAGATTTTGCTTTCCAGTCCAAAATAATGAAAATTTATAATTACCAATAGTCTGTGTGCCTGTGCAGACGCTACTTTACAACATACCTACACTTGAAATTCTAATAGTCAATAAAAATATTATATGAACACTAATCTTGTAGGCCTAGCCCAGATAAGCTTGTAAATCTCCACAGATTTGAGGCAAAGATTTCTTCATAATTCTGATAGGAATATCTTAGTTGACTCCTTCTAATTTTAGCATATCACAGGAGGCGACAGGTAATTTTATTGCTCCAGCTGCTTGATTTAGGGCTTTGATACTGCCTCTATAACCTGTTCAATGCTCTCTTCTTTATGAAAAAAGTTTTAAGGCAAAAAAATTTCAGAAATCATAGACTAAAGAGTTGAAGGCTCTGCGGCGCAGCTTTTCTGAGGCTGGTTTATATTGGATTGGCAATTATTGATCTAGGCACTGTTGAAATAGGGTAAGTCTCAGCAGAATTAGAACATCCTCTTTCCCTATGGCCACTCTTTTACCCTATCTTCTTTCCCACTGCTCCCACGTGATTTGTATTAGACTTTGGCTCTTTTGTAATGCATAAGCTTGTTTAATATCAAGTGACTCATAAGCTTCATTTAATATAGCACACATCTGGTCTCTTAGGTATAGAAAGGTTCATAAGTACCATTTTGATTTTTTTCTGGGGCGTTTTATTCTAGTAATCTTGATTTTTTCAGTACCTTTTTATTGGGTACATCAAAGGTTGCAATGTAGCAGTGGAGGTAATTTACCATTTGCAATAAGTTTTTTTCATCATGTAATAATGTAACTTTAATTAGTACAACTCTTTATAGGGCTTATAAGCGTTGTGTAGCGCCTTGGGATTAATCCTTATAAAAATCATCGCACTGTACAATGCTAGGTCCTTAAGGTAGAAACTATAAAATCCACTTTCTGATCATCTTTTTATAAATATATTAAGGAGAGAAGCTATTAGTTGTCATCATTTCTGCCCCACCGAACTCTTTTATCCTGATATCCTTCATATTTCAATAGTTAAGTTATAAACTTGCTAAATTTTGGCATCACTATTTCTAGGCTTTCTGGGTCAGGCAAGTTCACTAGCGTTCCCAGCTTGGCCATCTCATACCGCCAACCATATTGGTATCAAATATTGAGAGATATGTGTCTATGTTTTTATTTCTTACCAAACTTCAGTAGGTTAATAGGATATTATGTAATTGCCAGCTCTAAATTTGCTTAACTGAAGCTCTACAGGCCTGGAAATTGTCAGAATTACATAAAAAAGTTTGAGATGTTTTATTGATTGAGGTCAAAGAGCCACCATATTGCTCGGGGTAAACTTCATGGATTTGTTGTTGATAAAATTTATTGAGGAAGAGTTGGTGAGGTCACCAGAATAAAAATCTGTGTACATCTATCAGGAGTAGGAGGAAAATTCAGAGAAACTATGATAATCTATCCAATGGATGTTTATCATTGTTAAATTCTGGGTTCATCAGACTATATTGATATGCATCAGTGAATAAAGTTTACAACCTTCTTGTGGAAGGGACCTGCAAAATTGCTGAGTTCTTCCCTGATTTTGTCTTAAAAAGATCCAACTTATTTGAGAGGTAACAGCGCACTTATATCACAGTTTGTTTGACCTCCAATTACATTTGTACCTTTTTAGAAAGACTGGCATTCAAGGCATTGTTTTACTCAGTAAGATATGCTATTTTAAAAATTTGGCTTAAACCAGGTCATTCATTGAGTTCAACTCAAAGTATAAGTTGTTATAAGATTGTACCGCGCCATAATGAGCTCTTCAAAAGTGTGAGCCTGCTTTGACTATCATCTGAGCTCCATTCAAGATCCTAGACTAAATGTGATGGTCAAATATGGTAATTGGGAGTTGAACATGTTGACTTTTCATCTTTTCACCTAGCTGATTGATCATGAAACTAGTCTAGGCATAATCCTCTTTGTTGGAAGCTTCAAAAAATGTATCTTATATTACCTTCATTTTGCATATATTCTTCAACTCAGCCACAGTGGTTGGTATTTCCAAATTTTATTGTGATGAGGATCCGCGGTGGTACATCACTGCTTCAATAATATGAGCAAGATGCTATATGACTGATCTTCTAGTTTGTCTCCTGTCCAATTGAACTCATTTGTTTGATGTTAGTTAAGTAAGGTGACAGCATGGACCTCAAAAAGTTACCATTCAGTTAGTCTGCTAGTAACTGGTTATCCCATCACTGAGCCTCTGTAAACTCAACTGATCCATTATCTTTTATGTGCTGCTGTCTTGTATCCATATGGTCTGTGGATATATGGATATATGTAATGAGAGATTATTTCAACTATTTTTTCCTAAGTGGCGATTTTCAAAGTCACTGCGCTTGTTGCCATTTCTCAAAACAGGCTTTAATTTTCCATACAGATATTTTTAGATAATATAATTCATAAATATCAGGTGATCCTCTTTGACAGAATCAACAAAGAGGTAATAACTGCAGATTAGCCATCTCATGACTTCCTTAACATGCTTATAGTGTACATTGATCATATGAATGGGTATCGAGAAGCTAATGGCGCTTTTAAGATAAGATATATAGTGGGAGAATTACTGTTCTTGTTGTCAAAAAAAGCTGAAATGAAATATGTTTTGACTGGGCTTTCCAAAATCCATAGACTGATGCAAATAAATGTATCATGGCACCAGCTAAGAATACTAAGACTAAGACTGGTCTGCCAGTCTGTGTGAGTAGACACCCAATACACAATCTATAATATCAAGGGTATAGCCGCCCAAAAACTTTGTATATAATTGGGAGAGGGAGAACTGAATTTTTTAAAATGAACAAAAAAGTTACCAGTAGACTTACAATTAACCAAACAGTAGTCAGGGTGTCTGTCGCTGATCCCATTGAGGCGGCTTTATTGGGCACTGCATGAGTGGTGGGGAAATATCTGATCTAAGGTCCAGTGGAACGCGAGCTAGTGCTTCAAAATTTGATAAACTGAGAGTGAATAACTTCAAAGCAGGTATCATGACTTATGACATGATTTCAGGAGTAAAACTTATGAAGAAGGAGGATAGAAAAAGTTAAGGGTGTCAAGTTCACTGCCCTCCCACACCTCTGTTTACCACGTATCAATGCTTGGCTAAGGCCAAGAAAACTCAGGTTAATCCTTAGATATTGCGTAATTCAGTTTAAGACATTAAAATGAAGGTACTAAAATACAGCTAGTATTGTTTAAACCATGACAATTCGTTATGTTGAATTTCCAAACGCGAAGTGAAATTGTTTACAAAAATAATTTAACCAAAAAAGTAAGTAATTTGACTTTTCTTTCTCGTTGCAATCACTATTGAAACCTATTCAATTCAAGACTGAATCTAGTTTGATAATCTCACAGAGGAGATTAGTCTGCGCCCATGTCAGGGAGCAGTTGGGCAAGCAAGGTAAGAGGAGCAGGTGGAAGGCCCGCGGCCTCCAACGTTTGAAAACGCCCCGGAGAATCCAGCAGAATTGACAAAAATACTAAGAAACTGGCGGTCACTATTTCCCCGGAGATACTCACATGGCAAGCATGATGCAGCCAGTACATCAACACGCCACACTTCCAGCCACTTTCATCATTGGAATTTGGAGTCCGCGTGTTTCTGGACATCCAAAAAACGGCCTTATGGGAAAAATTTTGTGAAGATGTACGCACAATTTTCCCAACCATGGTGTACATTGCACCTCACTCCATGTCATGCGGTTGGCTGGACCTAGGTTTCAAAAGCTAAATGGCAGCAGATGAGGCTGCAGTGGTGCGCGTAGTGGTCGACCTCCCCAAAGGGCAACAGGTTGTCAAAGCTAAACGCACCAGATGGACAAAGTCAAACCAAATTTTCCTCACGTTCGACTTTTTGCCTACTACAGTAAAATGTGACAATTTGGAACAACACCTGAAAGATGGTCTCACCTTATATGGCGAAATACAATCTTTCAAAATGCAACGCTTCATGCTGATGCCACACCTGTGCACTGGCAAAGCCATCGCAGTTCTGACCCCAACTGAGAAGATCGCGAAGGACCTAACCCAGATCCCGCACTCCACTTTTATTGATATTGCAGGGCATACCACCCACCCATTCTGGGTGACCATGGACAGCGCGCCCCCCATTTGCACCCACTGTGACGTGTTTGGCCATAAGGCACACACATGCCCCATCAAGGGGGGCGTCACATTCCAAGAGCACCCATCAGCGGCCATGGCCAGCGGAGAGGCGCACTATGAACCAACCGCAAGCACCAAGGAGGCTTTCCCGGGGGGAGCACAAGGCTGCTACCTATTGGTAAAGCCCATCTCCCCGCAGGAGCGGAAGAAGGCCAAGCAGGCCCATAGGACCGCGGCCAAGGAAGTGGCCAAAGCCATTACTGCTATCCCACACTCACAATGCAAAGAGGACATGGAGACCTTCGCGGTGGAAGCAACTTGGGAATCCATCACCAATCAGATTGGGAAGCCCGTGCCAAGCGGGCCTCTCAATCTGAGGATCTGATGGGAGATTTGATCTCACCCAATCGTTGCACCCAAGCTCTAGTTGAAACTGACTTGGGACCCATCCCAACTGAAAAAAAATTTCTGACCTGCTCAACGGTGTACCAAACTCACCCGCACCGCAAAATTCATCCAACGTTGGGAAAACAAAAAGCAAAAGGCTAAAGCCAATGTGACTCTTTCCACAGAAATCAACAAAAACTCCGATAGCGTTGCTGCTAACACCCGCGCTGCTGTGAAGGCCTGCAGGGATCTAGAAGAGGATGGTGGGCCCAGGTTCCCACCCCCTCACACCTAAGGTGCAATGGGGAAACCTTCACTCTAGGGATGTTGAATATTGCTGGACTCAAGGCCTCCCCATCCTGGGCTAGGAAACTGAGTTTTTTACAACACAATTTACCCGTGGATATCCTGGCCATCCAGGAGTCCCACTATCCATGAGGTTCTGAGGAAGCTTGGAAAACAATGCTCCTCCCATCCCTATCCTTTTGGTCGATGCACTGTGGGGTGCTAATTCGAAAAAATAATTTTTTCAAATTTTTATCCTCAGAAACATTCCTAAATGGCTGATTGCTTGTTGTCACCTTCTCGTGAGCTGACGTAGCACACGCAATTGTCAACATCTATGCCCCAAATGGTGCATGCAAGCGTTGGGAATTTTTCTTGTTGGTCAAATCCCTCCCGCTACCCCCAGACTCCTTCATAGTTGGTGACATGTACTGTTGGCTAAACACACCAACGGACCGGTGGCCTTCCTCACCCCATGCCCCCCAGGGTCACATAGAACTACGCGTTCTAAAGGCCACCCTCAGATTAATGGATGCGCTGCTGTGGCATGCCCCACAGCTCAAAAACATGATGTGGCCCCACATCCACAATGGCCAATTATGGAACATGACCTGCATCGACTTATTCTAACGCTGGCGAAATTCCAACCCCACATCTCCCACTTCAAGACAACAAAATTGGAATTGTCCAACCATCGACTGGTCTCGCTAACCTACCCTCTACCTGTCACAGCTGCTAAGGCCCCACATTGTTACAAAATCCGCCCCCCTGAGCTCAGGTCGCCAGGATTCTCCACGTGGGTAGAAGAGGCAACTATGGCAAAAAAGTTTGTTGCACCGTTTTGCGCGGACCCCATTTCCACATAGGCAACTTTCAAAGAAGTTTTTATCCGCCACTCTCGCCATCTCTCCTCCAGACGCTCATGAGCCACATCAGTGGTTATCTCAGGTGCTCTGGCAGAATTGGCACACTTGGAGTCCAACATCCCAGTTACAGGATACAGCTCTGCATGGGGACGGAAGTGGGTGGAGGCAGCTGCCCACCTCAACGCACTCAAAAGACAACACAAACATTGGGTTTGTGTTCAGTACAGGGCCACACGCATCACAAAAATGACAAGTGCACCGCACTTCTTTAAAAAAAAATTTCGCACCATGCCAAAGCGTGGCCTGCACACAGGTGCAAAGATTGGATAATTCCATTGCGGATACACTGGCCAATGTGGCAATCAAAACGCAACAGTATTACTCCAAGCTGTACCGATCCAACCCAATTCAGCCACCCGAAGTGGCAGAATTTCTCGACTGAGCCCACATCTGCTCCATTTTCTACTACCCGGAAATAATCAATTTGATTACCCTGAACGAATTATGGACAGCCATTCACGGTGCACCAAACTGAAAATGCCCAGGCCCAGATGGCATTCCATATGAGTTCTACAAAAATATTTCAAATATATATCCCCATTGCTGCTCGCCTCACTTAACCAAAGCCTGATGGAAATGCGCCTCCTACCAGGAGGACATGAGGCCTTTACTGTCACACTCTTCAAGAAAGAGGATAAGCTAGACTTAACCAACTGGCACCCCATTTCTCTAACAAACACAGACACCAAAATTTAACAAAATCATGGCTAACCGTTTAGGGACTGTAGCATCTGCCACCATCTCCCCAGAACAATTCAGTTTCATCCCCAGAAGGTCGAGTTTGGGATAACGTGCACTCTGTGGCTAATGCATGTCAGTCCACAGCCTCTGGGGCACTTGTATTATTGGACCAACAAAAGGCCTATGATAGAGTAAACTGGGAATACCTCAGGGCCTGCCTATATCAATTCTGCCTACCCCCTCGCTTCATCAACTGGGTAATGCTGCTCACAGAATCTGCAACAATGGCAGTACGTGGCCCTGGCTTCCTAACGGAAGTAGTCCGCCCTCAAAGGGGCTTGCAACAGGGGGACCCCCTCAGCCCAATCTTATACAACTTCAGCCTTGACCCACTACTACGAAATGTGAATGCCCAACTCACTGGGGTCCACGTGCCAGGCCAAGCCCCAGTCAAGATAATGGCGTTCACAGATGATTGTGTGGTGGGGGTGTCTAATAATCAAAATGCACGCGCGCTTGAAGCTCTCATACAGGAGTATTCCCGGGTAAGCAACGCGGCACTGAACGCTTCCAAAACTGAAATCATCCTCCTTGGTCAGTTTCAGAACTGCAGGACCCCAGCAATTAGTTCCCAACCTGGCCCATCTGCTCGCCCACGTCCTCACCCTACTAATTCAAAACACACGCCCCACTGGTGCTCCCATTCATGCCACGTCCTACCATAGGACCAGTACGCCATCTGGGCGTGTGGATGGAGGCAGGCGGATATGCGTCAGCAGTAATGGAGTGCCGTATTCTGGATAACATGACGAAGCGAATCGCCTCTCTCAGAGCCCACCCTACTTCACTTACTGGCAGGATTGTTTTAGCCAACTCCATGCTCCTCTCCAAAGTCTGGTTTGGAGCCCATGCCATCCCCTTCTCCCCAAGCTTCTACAAATCCTTGTACGCCTTGCTGCAAGGATGGCTTTGGTCAGGCCGCCTTCCACCAGTGCGGCTAGAGGTCATGTTTGGCCCTCAACATCATGGTGGCATGGGCCTGCTTGACTTCAAAGCCCATGCCGCCAAGATCCTGGGCACCTGGATTGCTGCCGTCACCACCCCTACACTCCCCTCCCAACACTGGTCCCGCGCAGCCCGCTCCAACTTCTCCTGCGCCTTGGGCCTCAACAATCCATCGAACCCCACTCCCTGATGAAATACCTCGCTTCACATACATCGGCCACAGGTCCTCACGGGACTAAAACCCACTACAAATGATCCCTCCTCTCCATGCGGAGCGCTGAGTGGAGAATTCGTATTAGCAGACATACAACCCAAAGAGGCTGCCTCTCTCCTCAGTTCACACAAGAGGTACAGGGGCTACCCATCCATGATGGCGTGATCCCCATTCGACCCCATGTACTATCCAGGGTGGACTAACTGGACATGATGGACATCCCTTACTCCATTGAGACCCAAAAACATATCTGGAAATATGTACACCATCCTCTGTTGCAACCTCAAGTCCGCTCCCATGTGTGGCGCTGCCTGAGGCGGGTGTATCATACAGCTGAGCGCTCTAACGCTTTACACTCATCCTGTGTCGTGTGTGGCCAGTATGGAACGCTGTTTCACCGCCTGTAGAAGTGCCCTACCTCTAAAGTGATATGGCGTGAAGTTCAACGTCTTCTGGACCAGGATCAAACGCGTCCCTTCAGTCTGTCAAGAGATATGTTCGCTCTATCAATGGCCTCCCCCCTTCTGCCCTCCCTTCGTGCTTTGGTGGTTGCAATCGCCATGTGGACCATCCACACGATTGTCTTAGATGCCATCGCAGGCTCCAAACTCACCCTCCCAGAAGCGGTCCACAGATTTTGGTCCCATTTGGTGGACCACTTTCAAGCGTGGATATTTGGATACCTCCCACAGCGTCACTGACAGCTGGTCTCCTCCTGGCTCCCAGTCTGGTTCATAAAATCAAATCCCTTCCTCCACATGTGCTCAATTGTGGCTATGGCCCCTTCACACGTTTCCTCCCCTTCCCCATAAGTGGCGTTCCCGCTGGCAACAAGAGATAGCATCGCTTCTCTGGGGTGCCTCCCCTGGTACTAAGTTTTGTCTCTTCTGAGTCATATTCGGAAGTGTCCGTCCCATGGTCAGCCTTCCCCACAATAAATTTAAAATAAAAAAAAGCAAGTAATTAGGTTTCTAAGTACTGAGTTAAGTCTACTCAAGCTATTTAACTACCATCGTTGGTAAATTATGTTATTGGACTAAATTAAAATATAAGCCTCAACAAGTTGATCCAGGCCCATCTTCCCATTTTCTAAATCAGTTTTTCTGACCAATATCTCTGTTAGCATCTACCTAACCTGAATAATGACTATTCTTACTAATTCAGTATAAATATTAAATTTTTGAAGCCTGTGCGTTTTACCATCTTTTGTGTTATCGTGGGGCTTATTATAAGATATTGGCATGTTAAGGATTTTTAAAAGGTGTGATTTATTTTATCATCTTTATGGTTTTACTTTGGAAAGTTAAAGACCATCTCCTTACATTAGACACCCAACCCTACTAAACTTATGGGGTTTTAGGTGTGGTACTCTCCCATAGCAGTAATTAAGCATGGTGGTTGTTTACCAGGGGTCACAAATTATCTTACATCTGGCGTTATTACTCATTTTACCAATGAGTAAGCTTGGAGTTTTTTTACTGCTTGCGAGATGGCTCCAGACCTTCCTGAAAGAACCTGGTGGTTTTAGATCAATTGAGGTCCTTCTGAACAGGTTTAATTTTGTTTCTAAAGTTCTATCAGGTTTTATAATAGCAGATCTCTCACCTCTCTTTGAGCAAGTGGCTACGTTAACTTGTGCCTAGTGCCTCAACTGGGTTTTATAGTTTTTACTCAAGCATTGAATTGGAAGGTGATAGAAGGTTTTTAACACCTTCTGAAGTGAGTTAACCCACATTTTTTCCTTCCAAACCTTCCATGGGTTCTATGCGCCCATTCAATTGAGACGCCTTTGAGGCCCCTATTTGTATGAATGGGTTGTGTGGGTCCATGTGACGGATGGGGTCTCTGAACACTGCCACAAAGCAGTTAGGAAAGAGTGCCAAGGTAAGTGCCCACAAGCAGGATAATCCTGCTGTGGAAATGTCCCTAATTTGACTGTGTGGGAACCACTTTACTATGAGAGTTTGAGCCACAGTTAGGACTAAGCTGGCGCTCAGTAAGAGGGTTTGACCCCCCAGAGAGAGCATATAAAGTCTGAATAGCCTTGTTAAAGTCCGAGCTGTTGTCCATGTGTGATTCTCCTCAAGGACTTAATAAACTGATTTCTAATTTTGAAATTTATTTTAAATTTTATAAAGTTTATTTAAATATATTAGAAGATGAAACTAATTTACACAGTTTCGACAGCTCAGTTTATACTGAGCTTAGGGAGAAGAGTGGGTCTTGTTCTCCACCGAGTCCGCAGGCATCTTCTTGGTGACAGGCATAACTTGAGGATCTAGACACTCGATTCTGTTGTTGATGCCCACTTCTGAACTAGGATTGGGTACCCTCAGGGTTGCAGAAACTTTTCTGCATTTATTTTTTGGCTTCGATTTGTTCTCAAATCCTGATCCATTCTCTTCATCCATATTCCTCAATATTGCCAACTGGGGTTTGTCGGCATCTGATTGGCCAGAGCGCCATTCTCAAGGGTTATCCTCATTGCCCCTTTTGGTAATATTTTGTTTGGTGGCATCTGGTTGGCCAGAGCACCATTTGCAAGGATTTTAATCCTTGTCAATACCTTCAAGGACATTGGGTTCAGCTACACCTGATTGGACAGAAAATTGAGTCCAGTCTGCTCCCTCATCACCAAATTTAGTAATATTTGATTCAACAGCATCTGGTTGGCCAGAGCGCCATTTACAAGGATTTTCATCCTTGTTGATACACTTTAGGGCATCAAACATGGCTGTAACTGGTTAGCCAGAAATTCATATCTGAGGGTCCAATCCCTCATTGCCACATTAGGGAATATTCAATTTTGCGGCATCTGGTTGGCCAGAGCGCCATTTTTGAGGCTTTCCTTCCTTGTCAGCCTCACAATTTGTAATTTGCTTCAATTTCGAGGCATCTGATTCGTCAGATTGATATTTATAAAAATTTGTAGCTGTTGAGCCCTCTCCCTTGGCTTTGACCACCGCCCTAGGGAAGAATAGGGCAATGTGATGGTTAGGCAACGCCTTGACCGTTATAGTACATGCCCAATTTTAGCTTGATGTCATCAAAAACGTCATTGACCCAAAGAAGTGTCATTAGCCAGTCTGTGGACACTAGGGTATGGTGAGCCTTACTGGCCTCTAATCCTATGATTAGTGCTTGTCTTGGTACTCTACCCACTCTACCCAAAGGGAGGTCCATTATTTTTGCTACAAATTCTTACTAGCAGAGCTGTTTACAAATAACAGCCCGGCAAACAACCAATTCTATCTTGAAAGTGGAGGAAGGTTTTGAGATTTAACCTTTTTTTGTAAAATTTGAGGGTTGAAAGGGACCTAGCCCCAAAGTTTTAAATAAAGTTCACCAAGTTCAGTTACAATGATTGCACCCATGACTGCTCTATAAATACTAAACCCAAAACTCCAATTTTATTTTAAAATTAATGGCTACTTCTAGGGAATGCCTTAACTCTCAGGAAAATCCGTGGGCTGGCATGCTTTAACCCCAAGTCATTAATTGGATGTTAAAAATAATTTAACCAGAGTTTTCACACCTGTGGACGGCATTATAAATACTGGCCTTGTAAAGCCCAATTTTCTCTTTTAAAATGAGGTCAGCTTCCCTTGCAACCCTCCACTCTCAGGGAAAATGAGGGTCAGCAGATACCTAGCCCAAGTTGTTAAATGTTCATCAGATAAAGTTCCAAATCCTAACTACATATAGCAGAACAATGCGAACCCTCAATGGAGTGGTATCGCCATTTTGACAGAGAATATTGACGTTTGGCTAATTATCATATATGGTCTTATGCCTCTGCACCCAAAACACCAGTTTGTGTGAACCTTTTCTATATACAAATGAACCCTTTGTAGGCTTTTTGTGGGGTTCACAGGTGCTAATTTTTGGTATACAGTAACACCCCTGAGGATCCTGAGCTAAGCTTCTTATGATTTGATACAATCAGGTGGTAGAGGAATTCTTAGTAAAGGAGTATGGCAATAGGTGTGCTGCTGCAGAAAATGTTGCTATGTATGTTCCATCAAAAATAAGAGTCGCAAAAAACCACTCACTTCTTTAATAGAAATAATATCCTGGTGACATAACATGTCTAAAGAAGATCCTACCCTGGTTTAGGTACATTGCCTGCATTTAGTAAACTGTTCTGGGAATTTTTACTTTCTGATACTCCTTTTTCATCCTCAGGGAAGTTTAAGAGAACTAGTTTGGTGGATACCGGTGCCACTGAGAGCTGTATCAATCAAGACCTCGCTGGATTTCCTGGAGTTACACTGTTTGTTAATATGGTTAGGAGAGATTCCTCCCTGGAAATTCCCACTTTAGAAAGTTCAAGGCTTGTAGAATATCAAGTTGGTAGTACTATCTGTCTGATCACTTCTCAGTAATCAAACCCTTTGTTGTACCCTATTATCTTGAAAATGGAATGGTGGGAGAAATATTCAATTCAGAATAATGTGAAGGCCAATAATCTAACTTTGTCCCAAAGACCTGAAAGGAATTAATAGTTCCGCTGTCTGAGGTAGACACTATGAGCAATTTACCCCAACGGCTAAGTCTACACAAACTCTGCCTTGCACCTCTGAAGCCCACATATATCTTCCCTTGCCTTCTTATTTGAAAGGCATGGAATCTTTGTTTGATGCAGCTTTGTCAAATGTCTTACCAGATCATTCCTAGTTTGATTGTAATCTCAAACTCACAGTTGATTAAGTTCAAATTTCCTCCCCAATCTATTTATTGCTCTGCGGGAAGAGGCCGCCCTAGAAGTTTGGGTTACAGAGTAACTTGAAAAAGGAGCCATCTTTCAGTGTACCTCCCAATATGCTCGCCCCTGCTCTTTGTGGTAAAAAGTAGATGAAACTTTATGCCCTTGCATAGGTTATGGTAAATTATATATAGAGTCATTATAAAAATCTGCATCCCATTCTTATGTTTCCTGGAGCGTGCTAATAATAATAAGACTAGCCTGAACTCAGGATAGTGAAAAGCCAAAATACCAGCCAGTATAACTCAAATACAACCATACATATTTATGGATGCAAAAGGAATAGGGCAACTGCGTTTACTAGTCAAGAACTTCCAAATTGGGCATCATTGCCACCAAATATACTGAAATATCTTAAATTAGAAATAAAAACAATTTTCTAAGTTTTTTTATTTAAACTAAAGAAGAAGAAAGGGAAAAATGAAGCAACAGTGGTACCTGTTGGGGACTGCTGCCCTATATGCTCTCTTTATGTGGAACTGTGACTAAGTGTACTACTGTTGAGAATATTTTGTGATTCAGTCATGACATATCGACATTATAGTAAATTCTGATACTTACTCAGATATGACCTTCCCAGTCAGTTTTGGTATCAGATTTTGCTAGTAATAATACTCATTATGATGTGATCACACTTTATGTGAGGGTTCAACTTGTATGGTGGACAGCAAGTTGTACCCACAGCCAGGCTACATATGGCCGTATTTATCAGGAAAGTGGGTTATCACACTTGTACCTTTCAGGGACTGTTTTTTTATAATAACAATGGCGTAGAATAATTATTAGGATTTTTGATCCTGAAAGTGACTCAATCAATTTAACTTCACCAAATTCCAATTTATTTTTTCTGGAAAATTTGAACAGGTGGAGGGAACATCTTGAGGACAAATTCAGCTACTATCCACTGGCGATGGCTTCTGACCATCAACACCTCTTGACAAACCTTCTGAATTTTCCTCAGCAACTCTTGGGTGGTGAGCAGAGAAGGAAAGGCGCGATTATTAGGGGATATGCTGTTATCCACCTCTCCTCAACCATATGGACTAAATCACACAGGGTGATGAGAGAGATGTTCGCCGGCTTGTTCTCCTTGGTTTGAAATGGGAAATCCTCATGATTTAGCCGCAAGGGTTGTTCCCCAATGCTTACACTATGGAGGCACAAATTTTCCTTATGTGTGCAAAGCAAATGTCTTATCCAAGCTGTATTGTTTAAACGCCTTTAATCAGTGACGAAAATTGCTTTTCTAATGACAGTGGGCTCTACTAGTTGGCAGGTCAACCAGTATGAAGACTGGTTGCCCTTGTCATTTCGCCTTAGGTGACAGGCCATCAGCACTAGCTGGCCCCTTGGTATGTCACCCCCGTCATTTGAAGTTTCCCCAGCCTAATCCCCAACCAATAAGCTAACATAAACTTATGATAAAGGTGATTAGGAAAAGGGAGATGATTATTGTAAGTGAAGCACAAAGTATTTATGATACATTAGGCTACTGCAATCATTACAAACCTATTAAATCATCCTTGATTCTTTCAACCAAACACTTTCTCTTTTTGCGCTTCTCTCTTCCCTGGCGTCGTCCCTCTAGCCCTGCCCTTCTGATGTCCAGATTATTTTCACCACATAATCAGCCTTGAGTTGTTGGTGAGCCAGATAAAATATTATATTAAATTATCATCAAATTTGGGTTTAACCTTCAATTAACTTATTATGTGCCAGAAACCACTTCTCTCACTTGGGTAAACTCAGAAAATCTCAGCTTCTCACCAAAGATGCATCTCAACTCATTATGTTTGATCATTTGGGAAATTGCCTTTCTTTGGCGAAAGCTTGATTATTATATATTAGGCGCTGGAATCAACCTCAGTCGCCTGTAACTCAAAATCATTTGGTTCCGCTGACATTGCTTAGTTAATATAAATGTATCATCCTTAGCTACTAGTCACCGGTGATACAAATACTAATTTAAGCCATTGATTGGGACCATCCAAACTATCTTCCAATCTCAGTGGAATACTGGATTCAGTTCAACCCATATTGGAAAACCACCATGCAATCACATCATTAACCATGAAATTCAGTCAATAAGCCATTCTTCCAAGATTGACCTATTAATCCCAAATCCGCTAAATCATTAGAGGAACTCATCTGGTTATTATCCAACAATCAGATCTGCATTAAAGAAAGGCAGGAATAGCTTAATGATTTCTATACTAGGAAGGGTTTTTCAGTTTTAGGGCATGCCTTTTGGGCTTAATAATGTAATCTCAAATTTCCAGCACCATATATATACAGCATTGAGGAACTTTATGGCGTATGCGCTGTAGCCTATAAGTATGCCAACCTTATTTTCTCTCTTGGTAATGCATCTCATGCTATTCACCTGCAGAAAGTGGTGGAGCGCCTAAAGGAAGTGACCTGGAGCTAAAAATCAGCAAGTGTGAGTTTTTTAAGTTCAAGTATACCTTCATGGGCAACATACTATTTGATAAAGATAATATGATCATACCAGACAAGGAGAAGGAAAATCAGTGATTGGTCATACTACCTTAATAAATGAGTTGAAAAGTTTTTGGGGACCTGAACTTTCCATAAAAGTTTTTCCACCCTTTCAGAGGTTTCCTCAGCTTTGTATAAGACCAGCAGCGAAAAGCCCTTCAGTGGTTATCTATACTAAAGACGCCTTCCAGGCTTTAAAGTTCACTTTGCTCACCACGTCAGTACTTTACCCCTTAAGTCCAGATAAGGAATTTATAGTAGCTAGAGATGATTCAAACTTTAAAATAGCAGTTGCTCTGTTGCAAGTGGACACAGTTGGAATCAATAATCCTTTGGGATATTTTTCTTAGAAAACGTCCTTGATTATGTTGAAAAACGTTGTTCATGAAATGAACTGTTGGCGGTGGAGGAAGTATTAACTTACTGGCGCTATAATTTAGATGTTTAATCCAATCCCAATCAAGTTTTCACTGACCACCGTGCGCTGTTGTTCTACTGTTCCCCAAATTTCTGAACTCAGAAAACAAACTTAATGTCATGAGACTATTGCTCAGTTTGTGTTCTCATATGAATTCACAAAAGGCAAGGATAATGGCATAGCTCAGGACATAAGTCGAAATCCTGCATTAGCGCCTGACCCCAAGGAGGTGGAGCTCCATAACACTCATATATCGGTTCCGCCTGGGTAAGATTATGTCAAATAAACCATTTACAGTCAGCTGTGCACCTGAGCTTTCATCCCTAGAGATACTGGATTACATTAGTTAGTTCAGATTGGTGGTCCTGTCACAAACTTTATCTTCAAAGTATATAATAGCTCTGTCTAAATGCAAAATAAATCAGGAAGACTCAATGAAGGGGTACCATGTAAATGATATAATATGATTTCAGGTATACTTATAGGTTCCGCCAGACCCCTTTGCCCGTACATAATCAAAGAACTATAATGGGCAACGCTTTCTAATGACTGCTCTGAACGGTTTTTAACTGAGCTGAATTCATAGCCCCCAAACAGGATAGAGCACCAAAAATGAAAAACTGTGTGACCATTGGCTATGCAAGCGTTCTGAGATGTATAGCACTATCAAAGAGATTCCTAGATGGAATATAAACAGCTAGGGTTTGTCCCTAAGGAGTGGCAGCATGTAAGTGCTACAATGTTTTTTCTCTGAGGTGTCCTTCCTTACATAAATGACGCCAGATTTAAAACTTAGAAGAAGATTTTCAAAATCATAAAAAATATTGGTTTTATCAATCTCTAATGAGGTGGTTCTAGAAGATGAAGATGCTCTAAGCACCTTCTCTTGTAAATTTGTATAATTTAAGAAAGGAATATGAGGAATTTTCGTTGAGGAAGATCCCACAGTCTAGGACAGCTTTGTAAGTCCTGTGGAATGTCCTCTGGGTGTTTATTGGGGCATTTTCCCATTTCTGAGTAAGAAGGCACCAAAGAGGATGGCTGTACCCCTCGTTACTCAGGGCGATCTCGCTCACATAGTAGATGAGCTGGGTAACAGCTCTCCCACTTTGGATCCCGCTTCCAGTAACCACACTATCCTCAGCAGAACTGTTATGAGGAATCAGTGAAATCTGCACCAAGATCACCAAAATGAAATTGATTATAACCAATTTGAGTGTCAATAAGCCCGATGCTCAGATTTTAAATGGTCAAAAAGGTATGAAGACTGATCTAACAGCTGGAATACCTGATAGTTGTGATTCGATTAACATGACGATTGGAAAAATCTCCCCCTCCCAAATACATCAGGCATCACCCACAATGGGCAGGTAATAGCACCAGACACCATTGATAAGGTTTAGAAGCTTTCTGTTGACAAATCAGGTGTTGCACCTGATGCAAAGCCACTGACCAGATGAATGGCCCAGCGACTGAGCACAGGTGGGTTGGGCATCCCAAACCCATTCCTAACCAAATGGGCCCACCCCTATGTGAGGTGGCCTTGGGGGATTCCTGACACTCATCGGGCTAAACGCCATCACACCAACTGTCAAAAATGTAGCTGAGCCTTTGTTTGGACGTTTGAGGTCAAACTGACAGCGACTTGACCCGCTGCCAGATTTTGTGATGTCAGTTCTCAAGGAACAAACCCGCCCATTCCCAAATAATTCACCGGTTAGGGTGAATTTGTGGGACCCAATCCCAGCTTGTTTTCCCCAAATCAACTACTATTTAATCAGTCACATCGCACTGAGAAAATTGTTGGTTGATTTTTTTCCTAAATTTCCATTAGAAATTTTTCCCCAAAATTTAGTTTTTACGTGTTAAAAAATTAGCCGCCTTATCCACCAACATATTTGTACCCCTCAGGGTTACGACCATGTGCATCTGGTACTTTATTTTGTGCCTATATGAAATTCTGGCTCACCAGCAGATATTGGTGGAGCTCCTTTTGGGTACATATTAGTCATATCAGCAGCAGTGCCTTGGGCATTCTGGTTTGCTGTTTGGATGCTCTGGTATCTGGGCTGGCAGGCCAGCCTAATTCTTACTTGCTGTTCACGTGACAAGCTTGGCCCTTAGGGGCCCAGTACCAAGAATAGAAACCCTGAAACTCATTTTTAGACTTTTCTTGACCGTCCAACAGGATTCTGGGACGCTTAATAACTTTTTAATTCATCCTATTAGTTTTAATTGTTACTTTTTATTTAAGTGAGGCAAGCCGACCAGGGGACATACAATACCAAAACAAAAACTCCAAAAACAAATCAACCAAAAACAAGAACTGACCATCCTAAATGAGCATTGGGAAACGCAAAAGGAACGAGAAAACAACCTACCAGCGGGCACAGAGGCGAGCTTCTTATCCCACCATGGCGGAGGGGGAGGGGGATCAGGAGGATCATAATCATCATCCTTGGGATTAGCATTGAAAAAGAGAATCAATTTTGATAGCAAGGGGGTTGGAGCATCCTCAGGATGAGGGTTGAGGTGAGGTAGATAGCAGTTGAGATTGACAATTTGGGCCTGGATGAAAGACTATGATTTGCAACATGGTGTTTGGCTTGGATGTGGGAGTCAGGAAGTTGAGCTAATTTTGCAATGTTTGCTCTGATGATATGCATGAATGGGGAAAAACTACCAGAGTAACGACACATTTGGCAGTAATGGTGGCAGTTTCATGGAGGCGTTGGATTTCCTCTTTTGCAGTAGGAGGAAAATTGGAGGGGAACAAAGGGTACAGCCCTTTTTTTGATCCAGCGACATATTTTGCCATGGTTTCACAAAGATGGCGATTTTTGGGTTAGGCCACCGTGGCCTCAGCTAGCTGGTGGTCACTTTAGTATGGGATAGCATTGGGTTTGGGGACATATCGTTTGGGTGGGAGTGGGGCATTATAGTCTGAATTCATAAAATGTTCTAGATTTATTGGTTTAGCTGAAGGTTGGACATTTCACTAAATTTGGTCACTTCATCCAATTATGTTCCAGGGATTTTTGTTGTCTTGATTGATTTGGTGATAGGTGGCTGTGGTTGGGTAAGTTTTTGGGAGGGAGAAATTTTTGGATTGAATATGGGTCCAAACCTGCCCCTAATTGGTTAGCATGGGTGGAAATTGGCTGACTTGGATTTGGGTTGCTAGATTTTGCTTCTGGTTCATTGAGCGCACAACCTGTAGGGGTGGGAGCAGCCAAAATCCCCACTCAAACGCTGTTGGTGTGGCCTCCTGGGTGGAATTGGCTGTATTCGCAGTGTTTGAATTGTATTGACATGCCTTTTTGGTATGGTTCAAAAATGGCAGAGGGGGCAAACTGTGCGGCCATTATCAATGCGAGCCTGAAAAATGGTCAGGTGTAGATGGGATGTAGGCACGAGGTGGGATGTGCTGAGCCATGTTCAGCTGGTGGAGGGTAATGGTGGCTATTGCCTGAGGTACCACGAGGCGCTCAGTCCCACTTGGGACAATGAGTTAGAGGATGGGGTCTTTACCATAAGTGGTCATCCCTTACATTAACTCTTTATAAAGTGTTTGAGGGGGAAGGTGTGAAGAAAGGTTTGCAAAGGTCACAACGTTTGTGATATCATCTGGGAGACATGTTCAGGTGGTGGAAATAGTGGTGTTCTTGTATATTAAGGGCATAGCTGCTGCAGCATCCGCATCCTCTTCAGTAGGGAAACTAATATTGAAGTAGCCCTTGTAAGGGCGGAAGTTGATAAACCCTTCTGGTGCAAAGGTGGATGTTGACAGCTCATTAATCACTTTGTCAGCATATGGGAAGAGACGTCCATACTTAACACTGATGCAAAAGTGGATAGTGGATTGAGGTAGGGCTAGGGGATGGGGGCGGGTTGGGTGGACTTGTGCGATGTGCAGTGCTAGGTCCCTTGGAGGGACATAGCAGCTGGATGTATTTGGTGGACTGGGAAAGCTAGTCAGCATGCGTTTGCATGCTGGGCGTTAACGCTAGCAGGTGGAGCCCCGCTGCCCCATACTGGCACAGCAGGTGATGGATCTGAGGACATGAATTGGGAATGATGCAGTAAGGCAGTGAAAAAAATCGACTTGTTTTTTCAAAATTTCTTGAAAGTGATGTTGAGCGTATTGAAAAAGTTTAAATTCATTGTTATTAACATTTGATTCACTCTAAAGTTTGAATTAAAAGTCAATATTACCATTTTTTGTAATTTCATTTACATAATTTAAATTTAAATTTGTTTCAGGGTTAAGCCTCTCACAAACTGCCTGTTTAACCTTAATATTCCCTTTATAAAAACCAGGTGTATTGGTAGTCAGAAATAGCCTTGACTGTCACATAAACATCATGATGGGATAACCATGTGGCATCCTAGGAAGGCGAAACCTCTGGAGCTTATCTGTCACACTTATAACTGGAAGGGTTTTTAGCACAGGTTGCATGGTATATCAAGGAATGACTTTATTGCAACAGAATAAACCAAATGTCAGTCCCTTGCTAGCTTGTTGGTAACATTCCAGTAAGCAAAAGGTCTTTATGATTTATTAGATTTATCATGGAATTACCCCTCTCAGATCGTATGATGCCATAATGGTAGTGGTGGACTTTTCACTAAGTTTGCCCACTTTATACCATGTCACGCCACAATAACAACGGAGCAGATGAAAAGACTATATGCCTCCCACATTTTCTCTTCCCATGTCATCTACAAGGAGTTTATCAGTGATTTTGGGCCTCAGTATACATCAAGATTGGGAGATATTGTACAAGACTAGAGATTTGTACATGCCATTCTTTGCCTTCCACCTGCAATCAAATGGGCAGACAGTGCGAGTGAACCAGGTATGGATCAATTTATATGGTGTTACACAGCTGTTGACCATTCAAATTGGGCTTTAAACCTTCATTTATCACAATTCAATTACAACACCGCTCAGCATTTGATATAGGGTAATCTCATTTCTAAGCAAATTAAAACTATAACTTCTAACCCAATATGTAACAAAGGTGTGGTTCCAAAGTGGAAGCGATGATGGAATTTTAAAAACTTATCAAGAAAGTACACCAGGGGTGAACACAAACTTTAAAGCGGCTATGAAGATTTACAAGGAGAATGTTGACAGTAAGAGGAGGGTAGGTAATGAATATAAGGAGAGAGATTTGTTAATTCATATGTCTTTAATGTCACTATCAAGCAGCCATGCATGAAGTTGTTTCCAAAGAGGATAAGACCTTACAATATTGTTAGAAAGGTGGTTATAACTTCCTTTCAGCTGGATCTGCCTTTTAAAGTTCTGAATCTTTGCAACTTCCATGAGAGTAAACTGACTCCTATTGAGTTTCTCTATCTATGACCCCAGTTTTATATCTTGTAGATGGGATGCCTGGGTGGGAAGTGGAGGAGATTATGGCCACTTGTTTGTCTAAAAAGGCTTGAATATCTAGTACCTTGAAAAGGTTTTGATATGGAGGGAAAAAGCTGATCCAACTTATGATTGTACCTATGCAAAAAATTATGATTGATAAGTTCCATCAACGCTTTCATGATGCCACAGATTCTAAATCCACCTCCATAATTGCAGCTATGAAGTTATCCCAAACACATTAGAACTTCTCATTTGCTGACCCCCTTGGAGAGGGGTGGAACCAATATAACTGGAGTCTAATGTCATGTCTGATGACTGAATTTCTGGAGTAAATCGTGGGCATAAGGAGGATCTAAAGAAGGCTAATGGAGTCAAGTTGGCCGCCCTCCCTGAACTCTGATATACCATGGATCTGCACTGTTAAGGCCAAGAAAAGGTTAAGTTAATTCTCAGATATTGTATGTTGAAGTTATGGATAAAACATTGAAGGAACTAAAGATTACCAAGTATTGTTTACATCATGACAGTTCATTGCTTTTAATTATAAACGTGGAGTGTACTTTTGTTGAAAATTATAATTATCTAAAAAGGAAAGATTAAGTTGGTTTTCAGGTCTTGAGTTTACATATACTTAAGATGTAGAACTATCAACATTGGTAGCATTATGTTATTGGCCAAAATCAATTACAAGCCTCAGGAAGATATTTCAGGCCCTTTCTGCTAAGCATAACTTTTGAGAAAATTATACAGAAAACAAGAAAGTAATTTCAATCGCTCACTGTAGTTTTGCTCCAATGCCCTCAGATTCTCCGCTGGCTGCTCCAGTGTGGGGCAGTGGCGAAACTCCACCTGCCATTTTCCGTCTGGCAGGAAAACTTGCTCAGACTGGCTTGCCCACTCATACCAAACCCCTGGGACAATTCGTTCCTCCCAAGGATCTCAACGCCCACCTCGCTCATACCCAAGCAGTACCTCACTGCCCCCTGGTGCTCCCCTGGAGCAACATGCTCTAGATCCTAAGGGCTGACTATGGCATACTCTTCTGGTACCATGAAAAAGCCATTATCAAAATGGCACAGGTAATGATGATTCCTAACAGTTTTATTGTTTTCCGCCCATATAAGGGGTATATTGACCTCAGATTTACAAGTAAAGCTGATGCTGCCATTGCAGCAAATGTGCTCCTGTTATTCCAGGGCACCGCTCTTCCCACAACACAGACCTGGCTCCCAGTGGACACCACTTTGTTGGTCCAGTTTGATGGTTTGCCCACCCACCTCCCCCCTGCGGTGCTCCACCAAGAGCTGATAGACAGTTTGGCAGCCTATGGCTCCAACCCCATCTTACAATTTGTGGTCCCAAATGGGCCACACGCCTCACTGGGCCTCAGGCATATGTCACTATCAGCCCTGAATTTAGAAAATCGCTGTTTTGATTCCCCATCATGCCATCATTTCTTCTGCCCCAACCATCCATTTTGGCCCATGTCAAGGACGGGCAGACGATCTGCCCATCAGTTTTGAGTTGGACCACTCGAAATGCAAGTGCCCCTCCTTAGTTACTTCAGAAAAATCAGATTTTTCGCCCACTGACCCCCAATCTGCCACCCACCCTGTGCCAGTTCCAGCATGGGGTACGATCCTACCTCCCCTCCCCCAAAGCCTGTTGCTGCAGCTACACCTGCAGCCACCAATCATTCTCCTCCTCGCCCCAGTGCCACAAATGCTCCACCTAATCAAGTACAGGATCTAACCCCAGTTCGATCCATGCATCCTCCAAAGAATCAACCAATCTTCAACCATCCACTGATTCCCCAATTCAATTCAACCAGAACCCATGAGAGTTATTGGCTAAAATCGATGAATCAGGTAATATCATTGAAGAACCAACTCTGCAAGTTGACCAGTTCTGTAATTCAGAATGGGACGCAGAATTCCTCCCTCATTTATATATGCCCCACAGCCAAATGCTGAATCATTTTACAGTGACCACCAGCTTGCAGTAGAAGCAGCTTCCACACCAGATTGACATCCACTCTACAAAGCTTCCACCAAATCAGTGGTAATGTTCGCAGGAGGTAATCTACCTCCTGTTGTCCCCATAAATCTTACTCCAAAAAGTAAGATTAATATGAATCAGTTGCACAAAAATGTCAACGATGCTATCCAGAAACGTGGTAACTGTAGCGCGGAATCCTAAAGATAAGATTACAAAACCAATATTGCCACGTTCATAAAACACCAGACACCCGCATTAAAGCTGAAAAATATTTAGCTTAATATATCACTACCACTTTTGTAGTTGGCAATTTCTTGGAAGTACCAATAATTAGAGATATTGAACCACATGCCACTAATGCCATGACGCCCTTGCTATCTGCCTTGACACATACCTACTCTGGGATGAAAGAGCTGCTTCCAAAGATAAGCCTCCAATCCACCCTCCCCTTCTGCCATGGATGGATAGGCGGTCTCCGCTGCCCACCTGGTTGGTTGTTTCATTTGGTGTGTTTCATTCAATCCGCTCGTTTATGCATTTTGTCTTATTCATATAGTTACATTAAATTTAAATTTATTGCGGGGAAGGCCGACCATGAGACGGACACTTCCGAATATGACTCAGACAAGACAAAACTTAGTACCAGGGGAGGCACCCCAGAGAAGCGATGCTATCTCTTGTTGCCAGCGGGAACGCCACTTATGGGAAGGGGGAGGGAACGTGTGTAGGGGACGTAGCCACTATTGAGCACGTGTGGAGGAAGGGGTCTGATTTGATGAATCAGACTGGGAACCAGGAGGAGACCAGCTGTTGGCGACGCGGTGGGAGATATCCAAACATCCACGCTTGAAAGTGATCCACAAAATGAGACCGGAATCTGTGGACAGCTTCAGGGAGGGTGGGGATGGATCCAGCGATGGCATCCAAGACAATCGTGTGGATAGTCCACATGGCGATTGCAACCACCAGAGCACGGAGGGAGGGTGGGAGGGGGAGGCCATTGATGAAGCAAAAATATCTCTTGACAGACTGAAGGGATGTGTTTGATCCTGGCCTAGCAGACGTTGGACTTCGCGCCATATCACTAAGGAGGTGGCGCACTTCTTCAGGCGGTGAAACAGCGTTCCATACTGGCCACACACGACACAGGATGAGTGTAAAGCATTAGAGCGCTCAGCTGTACGATACACCCGCCTCAGGCAGCGCCACACATGGGAGCGGACTTGAGGCTGCAACAGAGGATGGTGTGCGTAAATCCAGATAGTCTTTTGGGTCTCAGTGTAATAAGGGATATCCATCATGTCCAGGTAGTCCACCCTGGATAGGACTTGGGGTCGAATGGGGATCACGCCTTCATGGATGGGTAGCCCCTGTACCTCTTGTTTGAACTGAGGAGAGGGGCGGCCTCTTTGGTTGTATGTCCACTAATACGAATTCTCCACTCTGCTCTTCGCATGGAGAGTAGGATTCGTTTGTAGTGGGTTTTGGTCCCGTGAGGACCTGTGGCCGATGTGTGTGATGCGAGGTATTTCATCAGGGAGTGGGGGTTTGATGGATTGTTGAGGCCCAAGGCTCAGGAGAAGTTAGAGCGGGCCGCGCGGGACCAGTGTTGGGATGGGAGTGTAGGAGCAGTGATGGCCGCAATCCAGGGGCCCATGATCTTGGCGGCATGGGCTTTGAAGTCATGTAGGCCCATGCCACCATGATGATGAGGGCCAAACATGACCTCTAGCCATACTGGTGGAGGGCGGCCTGACCAAAGCCAACCTTGTAGCAAAGCATACAGGGATTTGGAGAAGCTTGGGGAGAAGGGGATGGCGTGGGCTCCGAACCAGACTTTGGATAGGAGCATAAAGTTGGCAAGAACAACCCTGCCAGTGAGGGTAGTAGGGTGGGCTCTGAGAGAGGCGATTCGCTTCGTCACATTGTCCAGTATATGGCACTCCATTACTGCTGACGCGTATCCACCTGCCTCCAACCACACGCCCAGATGGCGTACCGGTCCTATGGTAGGTCATGGCACAAAGGGGAGCACCAGTGGAGCGGTGTGTTTTGAGTTAGTAAGGCGTGGACGTGGGCGTGCCGATGGGCTGGGTTGGGAACTACTTGCTGGGGTCCAGCAGTTTTGAAACTGACCAAGGAGGATGATTTCGGTTTTGGAGGCGTTCAGTGCCGCGTTGCTTACCCGGGAATATTCCTGGATGAGGGCTTCAAGCGCGCGTGCATCTTTGTTATTAGACACCCCCACCATGCAATCATCTGCAAATGCCATCATCTTGACTGGGGTTTGTCCTGGCACATGGACCCCAGTGAGTTGGGCATTCACATTTTGCAATAGTGGGTCAAGGCTGAAGTTGTATAAGAGTGGGCTCAGGGGGTCCCCTTGTCGCAGGCCCCTTTGAGGACGGACTACTTCCATTAGGAAGCCAGGGCCACGCACTGCCATTGTTGCAGATTCTGTGAGCAGCATCACCCAGTTAATGAAGCGGGGAGGTAGGCGGAATTGTTGGAGGCAGGCCCTAAGGTATTCCCAGTTTACTCTATCATAGGCCTTTTGTTGGTCCAAGAATACAAGTGCCTCAGAGGCTGTGGACTGACACACATTAGCCACAGAGTGCACGATATCCCAAATTGACCTTCTGGGGATGAAACCAAATTGTTCTGGGGAGATGGTGGCAGATGCTACAGTCCCTAAACAGTTAGCCATGATTTTGGTTAAAATTTTGGTGTCTGTGTTTGTTAGAGAAATGGGGCGCCAGTTGGCTAAGTCTAGCCTATCCCCTTTCTTGAAGAGTGTGACCGTAAAGGCCTCATGTCCTCCTGGTAGGAGGCGCGTTTCCAACAGGCTTTGGATGAGTGAGGCTAGCAGCAATGGGGATATATATTTAAAATATTTTTTGTAGAACTCATATGGATTGCCATCTGGGCCTGGGCATTTTCGGTTTGGCGCACCCCAAATGGTAGTCCATAATTCGTTCAGAGTAATTAAATTCATTATTTCCGGGTATCAGAAAATGGTGCGGATATGAGCTCTGTCGAGAAATTCCGCCATTTCAGCTGGCTGAATTGGTTTGGCTCAGTATAACTTGGAGTAATATCTTTGCATTTCGATTGCCACTTCAGCCGGTGTGTCCACAATAGAATTATCCGATCTTTGCACCTGTGTGCAGGCCACGCTCTGGCGTGGTGCAAAAATTTTTTTGAAGAAGTATGCGGTGCACTTGTCGCCTTTAGTGATGCGTGTGGCCCTGTATTGGACACAAACCCGATTTTTGTGTTGCCTTTCAAGTGCGTTGAGGTGGGCGGCTGCCTCCACCCACTTCTGGCCCCATGAAGGGCTATATCCTGAGGCTGGAATGTTGGACTCCATGTGCCAATTCCGCCAGTGCGCGCGATATAACTGCCAATGTGGCTCGTGAGCATCTGGATGAGAGATGGCGATAGTGGCGGATGGCGTCTTCTTTGAAAGTTGCCCATGTGGAAATGGGGTCCGCGCAAAATGGTGCAACAAACAATTTTGCCAAAGTTGCCTCTTCCACCCACATGGAAAATCCTGGCGACGCGAGCTCTGGGGGGCGGATTTTGCACCAATGTGAGGCCTTTGCAACTGTGACGGGTAAGTGGTATGTTATTGAGACCAGTCAGTGGTCAGAGAATTCCATTTTCGTTGTTTTGAAGTGGGAGATGTGGGGTTGGAATTTTGCTGGCACTAGAATAAGGTCGATGGGGGTATGGACCTTAATTGGCTGTTGTGGACGTGGGGACGCGTCATGTTTTTGAGCAGTGGGGCATGTTGCGGCAGCACATCATAAACCCAAGGGTGACTTTTAAAACGCGTAGTTCTATGTGACCCTGTGGGGCATGGGGTGAGGGTGGCCACCGGTCCATTGGTGAGGTTAGCCAACAGTTCATGTCACCAATTAGGAAAGAATTGGGGGTAGCGGGAGGGATTTGACCGATGAGAAAAATTCCTGATGCTCTTGTGCACCGTTTGGGGCGTAAATGTTGACAATTGTGTGTGCAACATCGGCCCATGAGAAGGTAACAATGAGCACTCAGTCATTTAGGAATATTTCTGAAGATGTAAATTTGAAAAAATTGTTTTTCTGAATTTGCACCCCACAGTGCTTTGACCAAAAGGATAGGGATGGTAGGAGCATTGTTTTCCAAGCTTCCTCAGAACCTCGCGGACAGTGGGTTTCCTGGATGGCCAGGATATCCACGGGTAAATTGTTTTGTAAAAAACTCAGTTTCCTAGCCCGGGATGGGGAGGCCTTGAGTCCGGCGATATTCAGCATCCCTAGAGTGAAGGTTTCCCCTTTGCACCTTAGGTGCGAGGGGGTGGGCCCTTAGGCCCACCAGCCTCTTCCAGGTCCCCATGGGCTTTCACAGCAGCGCGGGTATTAGCAGCAACGCTATCGGGGTTTTTGTTAATTTTTGTGGAAAGAGTTGCATTGGCTTTGGCCTTTGCTTTTTGTTTTCCCGACGTCGGACGAATTTTTTGTGGTGTGGATAAGTTCGGTGCACCTTCGAGTGGGGCAAAAAAAATTTTTTGGTTGGGATAGGTCCCAAGTCAGTTTTGACTGGGGCTTGGGTGCAGCGATTGGGTGAGATCAAATCTCCCATCAGATCCTCAGATTGAGTGGCCTGTTCGGCATGGGCCTCCCAATCTGATTGGGTGATGGATTCCTGAGTTGCTTCTGCCGCGAAGGTCTCCATGTCCTCCTGGCGTTGTGAGTGTGGGATGGTGGTGGTGACCTTGGCCACTTCCTTGGCCGCAGTCCTATGGGCCTGCTTGGCCTTCTTCCACTCCTGTGGGGAGATGGGCTTTACCAATAGGTAGCAGCCTTGTGCTCCCCACGGGAAAGACTCCTTGGTGCTTGCAGTTGGTTCGTAGTGCGCCTCTCCACTGGCCATGGCCGCCGAGGGGTGCTCTTGGAATGTGACGCCCTCTTTGATGGGGCACGCATGCGCCTTATGGCCGAACGCATCACAGTGGGTGCAAATGGGGGGTGCGCTGTCCACAGTTACCTGGAATGGGTGGGTGGTGTGCCCTGCGTTGTCAATAAAGGTTGAGTGTGGGATCTGGGTTAGGTCCTTCGCGATCTCCTCAGTTGGGGTCAGAACTGCGATGGCTTTGCCGGCGCACAGGTGTGGCATCAGTGTGAAACGTTGCATTTTGAAAGATTGTATTTTGCCATATATGGCGAGACCATCTTTCAGGTGTTGCTCCAAAATGTCACGTTTTACCATAGTAGGCAAAAAGTCAAACGTGAGGAAAATTTGGTTTGATTTTATCCATCTGGTGCATTTAGTTTTGATGACCCATTGCCCTTTGGGGAGGTCGACCACTATGCGCACTGCTGCAGCCTCGTCTGCTGCTATTTTGCTTTCGAAACCTAAGTCCAGCCAACCGCGCGACATGGAGTGAGGTGCAACGTACACCGCGGTTGGGAAAATTTTGTGTACATCTTCATAAAATTTTTCCCATAGGGCCATTTTTTGGATGTCCAGATACACACGGACTTCGAATTCCACCGACGAAAGTGGCTGGGAATGTGGCGTGTTAATGTACTGGTTGCATCATGCTTGCCACGCGAGTATCTCCAGGGAAATTGTGACCGCCAGTTTTTTTAGATTTTTTTCTATTCTGCCGGATTCTCCGGGGCGTTTTCAAACGTTAGAGGCTGTGGGCCTTCTGCCTGCTCCTCTTGCCTTGCTTGCCCAACTGCTCCCAAACATGGGTGCAGACTAATCCCTTCTATGAGATTATCAAACTAGATTTAGTCTTGAATTGAATGGGTTGCAAAAGTGTTTGCAACGAGAAAGAAAAGTTTTGTTATGGGACCTTTATTCATATAGTTACATTAGTTTTAGGTTTTAGTTTGGTAATGTCTGTCCCCTGGTCAGCTTACCTCAGTTATATAAAAGATGTTAGGGCCACCCCTCCCATCTTTCTAAAATAGTGTTTATCTGACCACTTCTCTGTTGGCCATTCTCTCTTACTAAATAATAACATAAAATCGCTTTTCTGACAACAGTGGGCTCTGCTGGTTAGCAAGCTAACCAGTATGAATACTGGTTGACCCTTGCTATCTAGCCTTAGGCGTTAGGGCCAGCAGCACTGGCTGACTCCTTGGCATATCACCCACGATATTTGGGGATCCCCCAGCCTAAATCCCAACCAGCAATCATATACATAAACTTATAACAAAAGGGAGATTAGGAAAATGGAGATCTTTATTGAAAGGGAAGCGCCAAGTATTTATATGTACAAAAGGGCTACTGAGCCCATTGCTTACCTATCAGCTCATCACAAGTTTTTCCAGTCATTCACACTCTTTTCTTCCCAATATGCTCACTCTTTTCCTGGAATCAACCCCTTGCCCCATCCTTTCCAATGACTGAATATTAGTTTTGGCTCATCCTCAGCATTCAGTTGTGAATGAGCCATATAAATGATATGAATAAATATTGAATATGCTTCAACTTTAGTAATTATGTGCCAGAAACATCTTCAGCCTCTCAGGTACTCAGGATATCATGGCTTCTTGCCAATAACTCATTTTGACCCTTTTAAGTCAATTAATTGGTTAATTTCCTTTCTCAGCATTTTTGTTATTAAATATGAGGTGCTTGAAACAACCTCAGGTACCTCAAACTCAGGATTGTCAAGTTCTACCAAAATATACTCAAATAAATATAAATGGATCATCCTTGGCTACTAGTTGCCGATGATCTGTATACCATTTTATAATATCAATTGGCCCATCTGAACCTAACTTCTTAATCTTAGTTGATTGCTAGATTTGGATCAACCCAATTGTGGAGCATCTATCAAGCAATTGTACAAAAAACCACGAAATTCAGTTGATGAGCCATTCTGCCATGTTATCCAATTCATCCCAAATAACGATTATTCATTAAAGAATCCATCTGGTTAATTTTCTGACATTCCCCCCACTTTACCAGATGGTATTTCTCATATATTCAGACTTGGTGTATGGGGCGGGAGTCCAGGGCTTGCCTCTCCCTGCTACTAACAATCACTAGAGCCTAACCTCCAGTTTGGGGTCACACCAACATGCTTTTCCCTTACCTGTCCAGACTGGGTGGAACATCCCTGCCACCTTCTCACCAACCCATTAGCTACTTCAGTACCAACCAGAACCCCCGGTAGTAAGCACCACTGTCAGAAAATCGCTTTTCAGTGACAGTGGGCTCTTCTGGTAAGCAGGCCAACCAGTATTAATACTGGTCAGCCCTTGCCATTTTGCCTTAGGTGATGGGGCCAGTAGTGCTGGCTGACCCCTAGGTATGTCCTCCGCGCCATTCAGGGATCCAAGACTAAACCCCAACCCATAAGAATATACATAAACTTAATTAATTAGGGAGATAAGGAAAAGAAATATTTTTTTAAAAAAAGAAGTGCCAGGTATTTATATGTACAAAAGGGCTACTGCGCCCATCATTGACCTATTGGCTCATCACTGTATTTTCCAGCCAACCACTCTCTCTTCTGCTGTGCTTACTCTCTTCCTGGCGTTGACACTCTTTCCCCATCCTCCCTAATGACCAATATTATTTTTGGCTCATCCTCAGCATCCAGTTGCTGGTGGGCTGTATATTTAATATAAATACATATCAAAAAAGTAGGCTTAATTAGTAAATGTGCACTGGAAACAGTTTTGGTCGTTTGGGAACTCAAAATAATTCAGTTCTTGCCAAAAACAGGGTTTAATTCTCTTAGTCAATCAATTGAGGAATCACCTTTCTCAGGCGATATTTGATTATTAAATATGAGGTGCCAGAAACAACCTGAGCTGCCTCAAACTCAGGTTTGTTGTTTTCCACTGACATTATTTAAATAGATTTAAATGGATCATCCTCAGCTAATAGTTGCTAATGATCTTTATACTAATTTGGGGCCATCATTTTCAATACTCAATCCTAACTTCCAATCTTGAAAAAATGCATATAATTGGCTTAACCCAATTTTAGGAGCAACTCAACATGAAGTCATCAAAACACCCCAAAATTTTTCAATGAGCCATTCCGCCATGATTGGCCATATCCCCCTGATAACAATTAATCATTGGAGGAATCCATCTGGTTAATTCTACAACAAATACTTCTAAAAGTTTATTTGAGGTATGCTGACCAGGGGATGGACAGTATCTAAACTCAAAAACTAAATTAAAATAAAACAACCCTTTAAAAGAATGACTGGGAAGACAAAAAAAAACAAACCAGGTGGGGAGCGGAAACTGCTAACCCACCATGGCTGAGGGTGAGGTGGGGTCAGGCAGTTTGTCTGCAAACGAGTTCACCACAACTATGTCCTATTGGTTGGAGAGACAGACTAAAGCGGAGAGCCAGGGCGTCGTGGCATCAGCATAGTGTGGGTAGATGGCAGTGTAGTATGAGTTTTCCACCTCCTCATCAAGATTAGTGCGATAGACAGCATCAACAAATTCCACTAAGTGAAGTTCAGCTTGAATGTGGGCTTCATGGAAGTTGGCCAAAATCAGAGATACTCTGGCGGTTGATTTTAGCAGAAGGGTTAAAATCTGCTAGTTTAGTAATATGCATGATGGCAGCTTCGGCATCATAAAATAATTTTTAGATATCACTGCAGGGAGATCTGGGGAAAACGGTGGGATGTAGAGTATGGGCAGCCCTAGTTGATAGTGCCCCTGATTTAGCCACTGCTTTGCGTAGGTTTGGCACTGGAGAGAGGCCACTGAAGCTAAGGGAAGCTGGTGGTCACTTTGGTAGGGGACAGAGTTGGGTTTAGGAGTAAAACGTTTAGTAGGTGAGGTATCATCAAAATCAGAAAGGAAAAAGTTTGGCCTGACCATAATTGAACTGACCGAGAGGTTGACCAGTTTTCTCAAACATAATAACGTTACCTGATTCATCAATCTAAGCTAATAGGTCTTATGAATTCTGGTTCACAACAATAGTGGCATTAGAAGTTGAGTGGGTGAATGGGTTGCTTGAGAGCAAATAGTGGTCCAAGCCTGACTCAGATTGGTGGGAGTAGAATTGGGTGGGTTAATGTGGGGGGGTTGATTTGGTGAGGGCCAATTTCCCACTCTGTCTCATCAAATGAGAAAGTTAAGTGGGAGGGGGCAGCAAAATACCTTATTCAGAACCTTCTGAATGTGGCTTTGAAGCTGCAACGAGGAATTGGCTTGGAGGCAGGATTTTTTGGAGTGGTCAAGTCCAAAACAGAGGGGACAAATTTGGTGACCATTATTCACCAGAGCCAAAAATAAGTGCTCAGGTGCTGCTGAGATACGTGCATAGGGGGATTTGGTGGGCTATGTCAGGGTGGTGTGGGATAATGGTGGCAGTTGCGTTAGTGGCAGAAAAGCGCTCTGCACTGAAGGGAACAGCAAAGATGAGGTAGGACTGAGATCTATACGTCAGAAGCCCCGCCATCAGCTGATCATACAAAACTTGGGGTGGTAGGTGGGAAGGAGGGATGCAAAGGATACCACCATTGTGGTATCTGTATGCAGGTAAGTTTGGGTAGTAAGGATGGGAGTTTTTTTAAAAATAAGGGGGTAGAAGCCACTGCTGCAGCGGCCTCCTACATATAGATTCCAAAATTTAAATAGCTCTCAAAAGGGCAGAAATCGATAAATTCAGCTGGTGCAAATGCAGCAGTGGCCAATTCAATAATTATCTTGTCAGTATATGGGAATAAATGCCCATAGTCAACCCAGAGGAAAAATTGGATTGTGGATTGAGGGAGGGCGAGAGGATGGGGGCGAGAAGGAGTGATACATGCCTGGTGGAGCGCTAAATCCCGTGGGGGGATAAACTGGCCAGATGAAAGTAGCGGGCTATTTGACCTCATGTGAATGCATTTGCACACAGGGTGGAAAACGCTAGGTGGTGGAGCACCACTACCCCATATTGGAGCAGCAGGCGGCTGATCCGCGGACATATTGTAGAAGAGCATGGCCAGGTGGAGGAGGTAAAATTAAACTTATTACTATAATTAAATCACTCAAAAGTGAACTCAAGCGGAAAAGAGCTTTTTAACAAATACTATATTTTACAAACTCATTATATATGTTACCCTTTGCAGCCCTTGCGGTTTACCTGCTTGTAGAGTTATTATGCGGTATAATTATATGTTATAAGATGTTAGTGCTTTACAAAGTGTGCCTTTTTGATTGGTTTTATGGTCTTAATTTGGAAAGTAAAGCATTCACCTTACATCAGGGCAATATTGTGACTTTACAAGACGTCTAAAATGAGAGACAAGCCCAAGCGTTCCCCATAATGATACCCCTCACTCCAGCAGGAAGTCAAAATAGCGTAGTTACAATTGCCACTATGGTCCAGTCATTATGCAGATTAGGAAACATGGCAATTTGATGAGTATTGCAGATAACTGGTAGCAAAAATAATTAAAATATATGATATTAAAAACTCTTGCTTATTGTAGAACAAAGGAAAAACATAATGACAAAATGATTTGTTAAGGGCTTATGTCTTAAGAGCTATATGCTGTGGAATAGGAAAGTGTGCATGAACCTTAGTATGCACCATTGCTCTTGATTTGGCGTACTAATTCATTAAACTGACACCAATGTAGACTTGGATATGACATGATAAGATAGATTGAGATCAATTTTTTACAATCTTTTAGAATTGCAATTCCATCCAGTAAGTTGCCAAAAATTCATATGATGTCTAGAGGGCTGCACCTAAGACTAGGTAAGGTAGGGCGGTCTCATTTCAAACTGAATGGGTTTGGCATTCCTAAACCTGTTGGGGGTGGGCTTGCTTTCATTGGTGGTGAGGGAAGATCAAACAATGATTTTGAATCTGAGATCAATTAAAATAATGTGATTTTGTTCATACAATGACTTACTACTATAGTTGAAACTTGAACTAGGTAAAGATGGCTTCAGAATGAGTATGGTGCCGCGAACTCTCTGTTGGCATTGGCTCCTGGCCACCATTATCTACTGACACACCCTCTTAATTTTCACCAACTCCTTGGTGGTAAGAAAGAGGGGGCAATGGAGTAACCTTCAGGGGGTAGGCTATTACCCACTTTTCTCAACCGCATGGGAAAAACCGCCTTGGTTTATGAAGAATGAGCAGCCTTTTTGGCCCCCTTCTTGATCTTAAAAGGATGCTCCTCACAGTTAAGGTGCATTGGGTGCTCCCCAAGACTTACAATTTATCTTCAAAGACAATATCAAAGCAGCTCAGTTCTTGGCACACCTTTGATAAATTTGTATACAATTTTGTCCTGAAGTACTTCATGCAGTGAGAACCAGAATGCCACAAATGGGGCTACAAAAGAATATTTATTCACAGGTAATTAGTGCAAACACTAAAATATGATTATATAATGTAAAAATACCTAGAAACTAAAAACTTGTAAATTGGAACAAGAATCTTGTTTTTGATAAAATAGTGTCTTCACTCTCACTGCAGTATCATTTAGTTCTCCCAGTGTTTATAATCTGTCAAAATAATTATTAGACTTTATTTAAAGCATTAATTGAAGATAATTCATAATTTTGTTGCCAGTTTTTTTGTCAGCATTACATCTAGTCCCCTTTCTATTATATGAACAGTGATGTATTCTCTTTAGAATATGCTTGGTTCATCAAGCTTCTCACTTAAGCCTGAAACTTCTATGTTAAACCTATTTTTTGACTATAAATAGGCTTTTGAACCTACCTTAAAGATTGATGTGCAATATATTAAAAATTCAATAGATGAATCAGGTATGGATTCCTTTGAATAAAAGTGGAGGTTAATCAATGGAAACATATTTTAAAATGTTCAGGTAACTCTGAATGAGTATAGCATGGGATTAATTAGAAAACATCTTCATGGGGCGATGGAACCCCTCGTTGATGGTACTCCCATCCCAAATTTCCCTCATGGTTTTTCTGATGATGCTGAATATGAAATTAAGGAGCTCTTTTTTGGTGCAAGCCATGCCTGCATTGATGCAGCAAATCTTCTCTTTTTGACACTAATTATCCCCAAACCCACCAGCGCATCAAGTCTTTCACTTGTGTGCCTGCTCTCATCACTTTCACTTAGCATCAACTTGCTCATTACGTTGAGGTGATGGACACTGCCAGCCTCATTAATGAAGAAAACCCCAATAATACATCCTTATGCCACATGTCGCTGATACCCCAACCCCTATTCTGTATGCCATGGTCCGCCAGCTAAAGCAGGCGCTGGACAAAAGTTTCCTAAAGAATCCTCACCTTTTGATATGGCTTTCTAGGCTAATAGCTTAGGGGATATATTAGGTCTTTTATTCTAATAATCCCTTTATTTGGCTCATTTTCAGATAAAGATGCGTGGCAGCTCCCCCTTTTGGGTTGGGCACCATTAGTGCTAAAAATTAGAATTAATTGGAAAGGAATGGGGCTCAAGGTGAAAGAACAAAGTTAAACAAATTTAAAAGTAGTTGGGTTAGCCTAAATGTCTGATGGCAGATGGTAGGAATTGACTGCCAAAAGGTGCAGGCGTGTGTCAGCAAATTCTATGTACTATTAATGTTGTGATTATGATATGACTGGATGATAATCCTGGAACAGCTAGGGCGGATTGGAAAGAAACCGTCAAACATGATATCAATTAAAATTATTTGAGTGTCTAGAGATGAGGCGATATTAGGATATGATGGGTTATCAGATCACCCTTTAATAAGGCGATAAGGCAGTAAGGTGAAGTCAACACTTGACAAATATAAATTAGATTGCCTCAAATTAGGCGATTGGGAGCTAAATAATTACAAGCTGAAACCAAGGAGAATTGGTGGAATAGAAAAGTCCAAGCTTTGAGAGTGGTATCAACCAAAGCTGCTGTATATAAGTGAGATGGGCAATTGAGAAAATTAGGTTGTTATAGTAGAGAGAGAACAGAACAGCAAAAGGTTGCAGTGTTTAATAAAAGTAAATAAAGAGTCATTGGGGCGATTGCTCCTATTTTTTAGTATATTTTTAAGTGTGTCCAAAGTACTGATGATCTTTACATCATCTGTCTGTTGTTCAGTGGGTTTGACTGATGCAAACAGTACAGTGGATACTAATGATACCATCGGAACTATAACAGTGGTGCTCACTACAGGGGGCCCATTGATCAACCACTAAATACTCATAATCTCCTTTTGCTGGCTATGTCTCATAAAGCCTGAATTGCTGGGGAACCTTCACAAAACACTGCACCAGCTGATTATTTAATCTCAAACTCACCTTAGACGCAGTGCTCAAAAAACAGAATGAACTTCTTTAAGAACAAAATGCCATCATGCACCATCTTGACAGCACGTTTAGCCAAATGAAAATTCTGGAACAACAAAATAAGGAAATCGCTAATTATTTGGATGATACCACCAAATGGCTGCAGTATGTAGAGCGGAAATTGACCAGTACCTCCTGGTCTTCTCACTGCGAAGAGGATGGATGACAAGGGCTGCACCATATGAGGATGAATATGACGCTGGTTGGAGCTACACACCCAGGATGGTAGCTCTGGATATGAATATGAGTCAAAGCGCCATTTCCCTCAAATGATGGTGGTGCTGCCCACAGCAGAAGGCCATGCTACCCCAAAGCAGCGAACATCCCAACTTCCGCTGGACCAGCTTATCATTGAGAAACTGCTTTTGGATCTCAACCCATTCCTCAGTATGCCCAAAAAATCATGAACGGATTGAGGAGGTCAATAAAAAGAAACTGCCTCTTTTTGATTGAAATGGGAATAACCTTGGCTTTTTATGAATGTTTTATATTTTCAGCAGAAGGCGCATCTGATCAACGGAAGGCCAAACTGTTGATATCTGCCTTAGAAGTTGGAAGTGACAATTAAATCACCTGTTACCTTCCAAAAAGCTCTGTTACCTATAGGGATGTAAAATATACTTTGCTTCGCCTTTGTGGGGGCACCTCAAAGGTGCTTCAGCGGAAAGCTGAATTCTTAACAATCAAATTCCGCCATAATGAGACTCTCATGGAGTTCATTAATTAATTTACAATGGAAGCTCATGTGCTGATTGGGGCAGGATACTTAGCAGAAGCTGACATGTGCATCGCCATGACCTCCGCGGTAAAGCCATACTGAGATCTTCACAATGTCAATTCACTGATTCTGGATGATGACGTTCCCCTGCTCAAAATTGTACAGTTTTTGTGTCGCATATCCCCTAACTTTCCACCACCAAATATGGAACAAAAGACTACCACCTCTGATGTACCCTCTTAATCAGGAGAATACTCTCATCTGACTCACATTCCGCCTAGCAACCCTTGGCCTTACTATAATTCTGCGCCTCATCCTCAGCTGTTTTATCCTCAACAGTTAAATTATCACCTGGGTCTGGTTACAAAAATCGTCAGCAACCTAACTTCTGACCACGACCTAGTTACGCTTATCATCAGCAATTGTCTTACCAACCTGGCCCTGGTTATGCCGAATGTCCCCAAACTTTCCAATCTAGACCCTCTTTTAAAAATCAAGGATTTGGCTCTTATGTGGTTAGCTGCTATTAATGTGGCCGCCATGGCCACTTGGCAAAATTCTGCCATAACTGCCATGTGCACTACATACACCAAGATCGATACTACCAGGTAAGATTGAGCGGAGTAGAGATGGGACTCTAACTCCGCAATCCCAACCCTAAACATCCCTGAATCAATATTAGTATATCCCATGGAAGTCCCTCAGTACAATGATGGAAATTTAAACCAGCAGCTAGTTGGAGGAGTGAACGTAATGACATAAGCTCAAGCCAAGTCTGCGGCGGACAAAGAATCTTTGGAGCATTTAAAGCCATATACATGCCAAATGCTTGATTAAGCTTCCTTGGACAAGATAAATTCTACTACAGATGCACCAAATCTGAAAGGAGTAGACGTTGCCCTTCCAGTAGACGCCGTTGTTAAAGAATATCCCAAAGTTGGTGAAAAGATAATTAGTTTTCTTGAAAAGAGAGATCCCATAAATGTCTATGTATTAAACAGCCAATATTCTTCTTATTCTGAGGTATGTACTGTGATATTTTTGAAATGAAAAATAGAGTTCATGCTATAATAGATACTGGTTGACTTTAAACCTGACGTGGACCATCAAATGTTGTATAAGACTACTAGAGCAGAAAGTACCATCTCTGAGGGAGCATACAGTGCGCTAACTTTGCGTTTTAGGTCCATTAGCATTGTATCTCTGGCAATTGTGCTACCAAACAAAGATTATGACTTGCTGTAAAAATTTATAGGTTTTCTGATTACTTTCGGCCAATAACCCATATAAATATAATACTTTCACAGGTTCATGTTTTGTTCAACTCTCCGCATTGTATAGTAGTTTATATAATTGTTTAATAATAGTATGGCGACTATTATCTGTAGTTGAATGGAAGTACTAGATTTCAGTCCAACGCTCAGCCAGTATCTTCTCTCAAAATACTTATGATGTCTTGAATAGGGATTTGTTCCCTTGTACCGCCTAACTCAATCTACTCTTAGATTTTCGATTATGGTTTCTCTGTTTCAACACAAGGTTGGCAGAAATCCCTGATTTGATTCAACTTCTTCTCTGGATCCCCGCTCAGATTCTTACTCTTTATCTTAAAGAGTCTCTCAATTATCGCACACAACAATAATATCCCTGAGAAAGAATAAAACAAATGGATTCTGATAAAATTTACTAAATTGATTTCTAGTAAAAGTGTTAATCTGTGGTATGGTAAATTACTATCTGGAAAATTATTCTTATTTATTAGTGAATTCTAGGGAATTTATAGTGGGGAATTTAGTGCCCAACCCTCAGTTGGCACCTCCTCAATTAATTGGCAGCCAATGTTATTTACTCACCCATCCTCGTCTCAGCAGCAAAGGTCTTCCCCATCCTGGCTAAGATTCCGTCATTGGACATGATTGTGACCTAAAACGGAAATAGTCAGAAAACATGTCCCTATAACGTTTTACTTTAAATCCAAACGAATCAACCATATTAAGAAAGTGACCTGCTTAGGTAATGAGACGTATTACCCATTAAGGCAGGTAGCAAACCAACTGATTAATTTTCTAGTTGCAGGCGGCATCATTCACCTTGCAACTTACTCCTAAAATTCCCAATTGGTTTATGATGAAATCTGACTGATCCCAATTAGTACACCTGATAGATAATCAAATATCAGATGCCCTTATTTCATTGGCAACTCTGCCTGACTAGATCTTTAGCATTCGTCTTAATTGATCCCTGACAGATCTGACCAGGAGAATAACTTAAAATCCCCTCAAATTTAGTTACCCTGAAATCAGGGTCAACCAATATTCAATTTACCTAGAATTAGGGAGTTGTCACCTAGCTATCCCTGGTAATCTAGCCAGCTGGAAAGGTGGGAAAAAAATCCCAACACTTGCTAATCAGAATGCTTTCCTGTGACATTTTGGGGCTGTCATTGATATGATGGATGAGACCCTTGCCATTTTAGGACGGTGGATCTCAATTTACTTCACCTCTAGCGGAGCTCTGAAGGATCTGGTGCACATGAGCCACATTTTTCTTGCATATAGTGACAGGGTGATGCCAGTTCACTATCATTTACAAAAAAAACAATACTTGTTCCTTCCCCCCACAGATATATTATTATCAAGCAATATCTCTCCGAACTGCAGGGCCCATATCTATTCCTTCTGGACACCAAGTTTTAGTAACCTGAGTTAGAGATGGAAGTCCCTGGCACCTATACGGTGAAGTTATTGGGATCTATCGTCAAACACAGCTTGAGCCTCATGTGGCTCCAGGGATTATACTTCCAGGCCATGGGGAGATTAAGGTTTTGTTAAAAAATCTCCAGAACGAACTAATGCAAGTCCACTGACACCAAATAGTAGCATATTTACACTTAACTCCAATACATGTTCTTCAGGTTCATGATTTCAGTTCATCAGGTGAATTTGGTCTATCAGGTTGAGGCACCTGCTGGCATTATAATTGTGGTACCGTGGAGTAGTTTAATAGGGCTATCTGAAGAACAAAAAGACCAAGCAATAGCTTTATTCAGAAATACAAGGAGATTTTCGCTGTTGACAATCATGATTTAGGGTGTGCTTGGGAGGTGGTCCATCAAGTGGACACTGGAGATCATCCCATAAGGTCTCATCTGATCTGATGATTGAGGGCAGTGGAAGACATTGTCACTGAGTAAATTGACAAGTTGTTGGAACAAGGGATGCTTAAACCATCCAAGATTCCGTGGGCTTTGCCCGTTCTGATTGTAAAAAAGAAGGATGGCACCAATCGTGTAGTAATAGACTACCAGAAGCTCAATAGTATTACAAAAAGGACTTGTACCCCTTACCACGATTTTGATGCTTTGTATCAGTTAGGGGGAGCCCATTACCTCTCAGCGATGGACTTGATATCAGGTTACTGGCAAATTGAGCTACCCGCAGCAGAACAAGAAAAATGCGCCATAATCACATCCAAAGGCCTTTTTCAACTGACTCAAATACCTCAAGGGCTGTGTAACGCCCCAGCTACGTTTCAACGAGCCATGGACACTATTCTCAGTGACCTGAAGCTGTCATGTGTCCTTGTATACCTCGATGATATCAATGTCTTCTCTCAAACCTTTTTGGAGCACCTCAATCATCTAAAAGTATCATTCCACTGGCTCTCTGAGGTGAACATCAAAACTAAGCCTCAAAAATGTAACTTCTTCAAAGATCTGTTGGAATACCTGGGGTTTTTGGTAGACTCTAAGGGGTTGAAACCACAGCCAACTAAAATGGAGGCCATCCACAAGATGACTACAACTAATAGTAAATGAGTCTTACAGGTATTTTTGGGAATGGTCAGTTACTACTGGCGCTTCATCCCTAACTTTAGCTGTATTGAGGGGCCTCTACTTGAGTTGTTAAAGGATGCTGTGTTCAAATGGATGGAACGTCATCAATAAGCCTTTGATACACTTCAAACGGTGCTGATAAGTGCACCAGTGTTATGATATCTGAACTTCAATAGGGAGTTTATTGTTCAGACGGATGCATCCCTTTCTGCTGTTGGGGCAGTACTTTCTCAGAAAGATGACGAGGGAGAGGAGCATCCCGTTGCATGATGCAATTGAAGTATGAAATGCCATGAGCGTAATTATACTGTGACTGAGTGTGAGTGCTTAGCGGTGATCTATGCATATAAGCAATTTAGAGTCTACTTGCATGAGGTAAAGTTCTTAGTTGTGACATATCACGCGTTATTACGCTGGTTGCAGAACCTCAAAGAGCCTGATGGGCTTTTGGCTCGATAGGCTCTTAAGCTTCAGGCTTATGACTTTGAGATCCTTCACCGCCCAGGAGCAAATCATCAGAACTCTGACTGTTTATCTTGATTGCCAACTGTTGACATGATGACGGATCTCAGTGATGTGATGTACAATAAGATGATCAGCGGAAAATAAAAATGGGAGACTGCACAAATTTATCAAAGCGTTGAATGGGATGTGAACGAATACCTTCCAATGGATTAAAGAACTGTAAAAGTGGATCAGCGATTCTATGGTGAATTTTATGCGCCCTCAGCATGGCCAGGGATTATTATGAGTGCTCACAAGGTAGTTGACCATGGTGGTATGTACAGGACTATGGAGTTGTTGCGCCCTCAGTACTATTGGGAAAGCATGAGTTTCAATGTTCTTGAAACCATTTCCTGTTGCCAACAGTGCCAAGTGGAGAAGCCATTCCGCTGTAATACTTTGTACTGAGTAGTGAAACCACATTTTTCTTAGCATACGATTTCCCTTGATGTCATCAGTCCTTTGCCAACAGGAGTAAATGGTGCAATTACATTCTGGTAGCCATTGACCAAATGACCCGGTTTGTTGAAGCACAGGTGATATGTGATTTGGGGTCAGTCACAGTGGCTAAGTCTGTGATGGAGTGTATTATTAAGCAACATGGCTGCCTTCAGATCATTCTCACTCATAATGGAACCAACTTCACCTCGCACATACTCCCCAAACTGAACAAGCTTATAGGCATCTGCAGGGTTCTGACAACTCCATATCACCTCAAGTCCAATGGAATGTTCTAATGGGTGAATGGGACCTTGGTGAAAAACCTACAGAAATTAGTAATAGATTGACCTTCTGATTGGAGCTCCCTCCTTTCCACTGCCATGTTTGCCTATAATATTAGTTACTATTCTTCCACGGGGAAGAGCCCATTCCGACTACTATATGGGTGACACCTGGCTCTTCCAGATTTACTTTATGTGTGTGTAGAAGAAACTGGCAGAATGGAACACCACCACTATTTTGTTAACCTTGTGAACACTTTGATCAAATTGCAAACCAAAGCATATTTTTTCAGCTTAGTCAAGAAGATTAAAAATCAGGCTGCTGATCAGGTACATAGTAGCAGATTGGCGCAATTCAAAGAGGGCAATATGGTTCTCTTCCATTACCAACATGGGTTCTGGCATAAACATAAGTTGGCTAGTATTTGGATTGGTCCATTTAAAGTTATAGAGAAATTGGGTTGATGCTTATACCATCAAGGACCCCACAAATGGTCAGATCATTAACTGAGCACACACAAAATTCCTCCAACCATATAAGCAATAGGAGCTTTATCATCCAGTAAAGAAGGGGGTAATGTTGTAATTCTGATATGACTGGATGATAAGCCTGTAACAGCTAGGGCGGATTGGAAAGAATCTGCCAAACAAGATATCAGTTTCAATTATTAGAGTTCCATAAGATGAGGCAATATTGGGATATAATAGGTTATTGGATCACCCTTTAATAAGGCGATAAGGCAGTAAGGTGAAGTCAACACTTGCCAAATATAAATTAGATTGCCTCAAATTAGGGCGATTGGGAGCTAAATAATTACAAGCTGAAACCAAGGAGAATTGGTGGAATAGAAAAGTCCAAGCTTTGAGAGTGGTATCATCCAAAGCTGCTGTATATAAGTGAGATGGGCGATTGAGAAAGTTAGGTTGTTAATAGTAGAGAGAGAACGGAACAGCAAAAGGTCGCAGAGTTTATTAAAAAAGTAAATAAAGAGTCGTTGGGGCGATTTCTCCTATTTTTAGTATATTTTCAAGTGTGTCCAAAGGACTGATGATCCCCACATCATCTTTCTGTTGTTCAGTGGGTTCGACCTGTGCAAACAGTACATTATATCTTGATGATACCATCTGAAATTATAACAATTAAATTTAAACTTATATGGTTGGCGAAATGTCTGATAGTAGATCAATAAAAATTGATTTACTGAAAGGATCAGGCGGTACAATGGCGAGATTTATGTGATATTAGGGTTCAACTCATAACGAGTTGGAGAAATTTATGATGGCAGAACAATAGGAGTTAATCTACCAAAAATGCAGGTGATGCTTTAAAAAGATATGTAAGGATCTTGGCTCCATCTATCAAACTGGATAGGATTATGCACCCCTTTAGAACCAAAAAGGTTTAAACCCTAGGGCCCTACATCTCTCCCAATTCTCTGATCTGAGGCATACCTTTGTTGTGAGATGTGTGGCTGCAGCCCTCCCCGTTTTCCACATTCTTTTATCACACTTCCCCCAATCTAAACCCATCCTAGTGTCAAAATCTGCAAGTTTTTTTTTTCTGAAAAAATAATCAACTTTTTAAAGACGTTAAAGGAATTCAAAAGTCCCACATCACAGTCTCATTCCATAGCCCAATTTCAAGCAAACAACAGGTTATATTTAGACTTGCCTGCCATATTAAGTGCTGAAGCACCCAAACGGCAAACACAAATTCCAGTGGCATTGTTGTTGGTACGACGGTTATGGAACTAAGAAGAGATTCCGCCACTAAGTGCCATTAGCTATAATCATGTATAGACACCTAGCAAGGTACCAGGTTAGCACGGCCATAAACCCTGAGGGCTGTTGAGATATAGATGGGAATGGCAGTTTAGTTTTCAACATATAAACTGGAATATAGGTAAATGGTTTTATTGGAAAGATAAATGAAGAAAATCGACCAACATTTCCTTAGTGCAATGTAACTGATTAAATAGTGTTTGATTGGTGGTTGGTCATAACAGGGATTGGAACCTCAAATTTGACCTAACCTGGCGACTTTTTGGGGGAAAAGAAAATAATTTTAATTGGAACTTACATCAATGGATTTGGCACTAGGCCAAGTCACTGTCAGTTCATCCGTAAATGCCTTAATTGTGCTTAGCTGTATTTATACCGGTTGGTGTGACATCATCTAGCCCAATGGGCAACAGGAATTCCCCATGGTCACCCCACATAGAGGTGGTCCCAATTGGTTGTAAATGGGTTCGGGATGACCAATCCACCCATGCCAGTTACTGGGGCTTTCATTCAGCCAAATTAGTTGTGTCATGTGCAACTTCCAATTCTTGAACTAGTGGTTTTTAATTATTGACAACAATCCCCAATGATTTCAAAGGGAATTTGGCAGCGGAGTCATATCATTTGATGGCTCAATATCTTTTACAATCCTGGCCAATAATTCTCTTATTGTCTCTTTCCAAATATCATTTTTCCGATCGTTGGGCTTTATTTTCCATTGGTTTCAGACCTATTAACTTCAATTTGGTAATCTCGGCATATATTTCCTCAATTCAGTGGACAGGTTTGGCAGAGGTGAGCGCAGTACCAGGGGAGGAATCTTTAGAGGGAGTGCCGTTACCCAGCGCTCATCTACCATGTGGGCGAGGTTGCCCTGGGTGACGAGGGGTACAGCCACCCTCTTCAGACCCTTCTTGTTTGGGAATTAGAAAATTTCTCAATATATGAAAAGGGGAAGTTTCCCAGGACTTACATTACCCTTTCCTTTTGCCAAAGGAGGGGCACATCCGCCGGGAAAGTGTTTAAGGGCTACATTTTTGTGCACCTTGGGCAACTTGATCGCCATCAAAGTTGCAACTTTGGGGGGAAGGTGAGCATTAGGATGGGACTCAAGAAACGCCTCAACCAGTTCCATGAAATTTGTGCAACTGTGGGCCTTGACCCAACTGTTCTCATAGGCTGGATAATCCTTCAAGGTGACAAGATACTGAACCAACTTCTGAGATTTTGGGATGCTAAGATGTTTTCCACCTCAACATCCTCTGCATTTTCAATTGCTATTGGCTCAGGATCAGTGGGAACGGTCCCCTTGAATGGGAACAACTGAGATACGTGAAAGATGGGGTGCTGTTTCCAATGAGCTGGCAACTTTAACTGAAAAGCACCATAGCCTAAGTCTTCCTCCAGCAAGTGGGGACCTGACCACTTAGTTGAAAAAGTCCTGGAAGTTTCTGCATCCACAAATGGCGCATATCTAGCATAACATATGAATCCACCACTATGTCATGGCCAGGAAGCTTTTTCCAATCTTCAAACCAATTGTAATCATCGATAGCTATTATAAGATGCTCCTGCACTAGGGACTGGGTAGACTGAATGTGCTCAGCATGATCTGCAGCAGTTGGGACCTCTGTGAGCATACAGGGACTGACTGAAAATTAGGGATTATACCCTAAAGTCGCTTCATAGGGAGAAAACCCTACGGAAGCGTGAGTACCATTGTTATAGGCAAATAGAGTGAGAGGGAGGTCATTGGCCCAAGTATCCCATATGGCCGCAGCATAGCAGTGTAAATACTGTTCCAAAATTTTGTTAACCTGCTCAGTTTGCCAATCGGATTGGGGATGATATGCTGTGGAATGGCAGGGGGTGATTTTAGAGATGGATAAAAGCTCATACCAAAAAACGCTGTAAACTGGGGACTACAGTTGCTGATGATCTCCTGCAGGAGACCAAACATAGAAAGCACATGACGTATGAAGAGACGAGTGGATTCTTCTGACATAATCGTGGAAGAGCGTGGAATAAATGAGGAAAATTTAGTAAAATGATTGAACACCACCATCACAGCCATAAATCCATTAGAACAGTGAAGTTCAACAATAATATCCATGGACACTGATGTCCATGGACCCTCAGCCTGTTGCAAAAAATGAAGAAGACCCTTCCTTCCTGATTGATCTGACTTGGCCTGTTCACAAGTAACACAATTGGAGATCCTGGATGGTACTTCCTTTGATAAGCCCGCCCAATTAAAAGTCTGCTTGATCAACTCTGTACATTTCTTATTACCCAGATGGCTGATTGTGGGAGGGTCGTGATGTGCCCAAAACATCTCCGCCCTGAAGAGAGGAGAACCCAAACCCGCAAAAAAATAAATGAGACCTTCCACCAGGGAATATAGGCAATGTTTGTGAGTTTGAAGGGTCAATTGGTCAAGTAACTCCACTCCTTTGGGGCAGGTCATTTGAGCTGCTAAAACCTGTGAAATAAGCGGAGCATCTAGAGCTAAGTCTAGTGATGTGACCACAGGTGGTGCAATAGATAAAATTTGGGTGGGAATCGTGGTAACCAGGTCTGCTTCTTCTGATTCCATGGGACAATGAGCTAGGTTTCAGCTAAAGAAATCAGAGATCACATTTAACGCACCTTTCACAAATTTGTATTTAGAATTGAAGCTGCATAAATACTGATAGGTATGAGCTTGCTGGTGTGCCAATTTCTATGGTTTCTGAAATATTAAAGAGCATGATGATCAGGGTTGGTTAGCTGAGCAGGTAAAACTGCTTCCACCCTATGTGCAGGTTTTGAGTTTGAAACCTGTACTGGCTAAAAAAAATTCTCAGTGTGGTATATTTGTCCCAAGGTCGACCCACCTCGAATATTAAAAAGATCTTGATGATCCTTATGCACAGTTAACTCATGCTGGGCACCCTGTAACAGATAATGCCAATGAGTCAACGCCCATGCTACAGTTGCCAACTCCTTATTGTAGATGGCCCATGATTGCTCAGTAGAGAAAAATTTCCTGGAGAAATAGGCAACTGGATGTTCTAAACCATCATGCTCATGAAACAGAACTGCCCCAACTAATACTGATTGAGCATCACATGTGACAATATACGGTTTGGAGGGGTCTGCATGTTTTAGGATGAGGGGAGATAAGAACGCTTCTTTAATTAACTCAAATGCCTTCTGGCACTTGGGTGTCCAACAAAAAGGTAAATTCTTACCCGTGAGGGGGTGAAGCAGAGTAGCTAACTGGGAATGGGCTGGGGGAAAATTTTCTTTAGGAAAAATATGTGCCCAAGAAACTTCTTAGTTGTTTCTGGGTTGTTGGAGTTGGCCATTTATGGATGACATACAACTTGTTGGGAGGAATTGCATAACCTTCTTTTAGGACCTGGTTCCCAAGAAATGTAACTTCCTTTTTATAAAACTCACATTTTGACGGCTTGATGAACAGGTCTACCTTGTGCAAAGCAGAAACGACCACTTCGAAGTCTTTTTTGTGTTGTTTGGGAGTTGGGGAATAAAACAAGATGTCATCAATAATATATTCAACTGCGCATGTAAACTGGAGGTCACCCAGCATACTATAAATTTTTAATGAAATGTGGCTGGCACGTTCTTCAACCCAAAGGGTAATATGTGGAATTGAAAAATACCTCATTTTGTTTGAATCAGGGTAAGCCATTCTTGAACTACCACTGCCCAGTTTTGGTTAAAGGCATTTTTGAGATCAATCTTGGAGGACACACAAGATTTGGTGATCGCTTGACTGGTAGTTTGCTCCAGAGGCAAAGGATAGGGATCGCTCACTGTTATTTTGTTTAGGTGTCCATAATCCACGCAGGGATGGAGGGTTTCATCAGCATTCTTGGCAAAAACGATGGTAGAAGCAACTAGTGACGTCTAATTAAATAATCACGTTTTCTTAAGCATATCATTTAACCAGGTGTTAAGAGCAGCCTCGTCCTCTGCTGTGTGTGGATAAAAGGGAAAGTTGATATTCACCAACTGTACCGTTGTTCAGAATCCTAAGTTGAATTTAGTGTGAGAGGGAAGATGGTCCGCCATCTTGAGATAGAAGATACTTTGATAGCGCATCAATTCTTTAGGAAAATCAGATGGAAGTCCCACAGAGGAAATGAAGGAAGTGATGGAGCTGTGGCCTTGAGTTTTCTTAAGAGTATTAATTGAAGAAAATTCTCCCTCAGTTTGATCATTAACAAATGACAATATGTTTGAATTCAGTTGAATTTTTACATGTTATCTGAGCCACCATCTGTCCCCCAAGATTACTGAAAACACCAAGTTTGGCATTGATGAGAACTGATAGCAAAAGCTAAACTGATGTACCAACAAAGGAACCAGCTGACATATTAGATATGAGGTCTGGGATGCTGATGAAACAACCATCACTGAAGGACCTAAGTCCAGGCCAAGCTTAAATTGTTGGGCTAGCTCAACACTCATAAAATTCCCTGTGGCTCTGGTATCCACCAAAGCCTCAAAGGAGACGTGGTGACATGATACTATTCTTCATGGGCAACAAAAAGTAGGCGCAATCTCTTTATTGGAAGCTGTAGTTGAATCTGTAGATATGGAAGAGATGGTACTAGGGTGGGGGAAACCACTAGGTTTGCAGCAGGAGTAAACCCTCTATAAGTCGGAATGCCAGAACATACTGATATGGCGTGATGGCCGCGGCAACTATAGGATGTGGTTTGGACAATTTAAGGTACTAAACTGTTATGACCATAGTAAAATTTCTTTACGACCTGATTCAGTTGAGAAAAAAGGACCAAAGCTATGACCATAACAACGAGAAAGGCGATAATGGTTAAGAATGAAGGTTGGTCAATTACATCAGGTAAACAGCAAGCTATATTTATAATAGCCTTCCAGATTAAGTGCTAAAGCACCCAAACGGCAAACCTGAAGGCCAGTGACACTTCTTCTGGTACAGCGGTTATGGAACTAAGAAGAGATTAAGTCATTAAATGCCATGAGCCATAATCATGCATAGACACCTAGCAAGGTACCAGGTGAGCATGTCCATAAACCCTGAGGGTTGTTGAATTATAGGCAGGAAGGGCGGTTTAATTTTCAACATATAAACTGGAATATGGGTAAAGGGTTTCATTGGAAAGATACATGAAGTAAATTGATCAAAAATTTTCTCAGTGCAATGCAACTGATTAAATAGTATATCAATTGGGTAGTGGGTCAAAGCAGGTATCGGGTCCCTCAAATTTGACCTAACACAGCAGTTTTGGGGGAGGGGGTGGATAATTTTAATTATAACTGACATTGAAGGATTCAATGACAGGCTGAGTTGCTACCAGTTTGTCTGCAAATGCCTGGACTTATGCTCAACTGCATTTATGCCAGTTGGCACAATGGCATCTAGCCCTACGGGCAACAGGAATTCCTAAGGGCCACCCCACGTAGGGGCAGTCCCAATTGGTTAAAAATGGGTTCAGGATGGCCAACCCACCCGTGCTCAGTCACTGGGGTAATTGTTCAACCAAATGAGTTGTGTCAGGCATAACTTTCCAATTCTTGAACTATGGATTTTATTGGTGACAATATCCAACGATACTGAAGGGAATTTGGCAGTGGTTTACATATCATTTGATGGCTTGATGTCATCCACAATTCTGGCCAATAATTCTCTTATTGTCTCTTTCTGAATATTAGTTTTCTGATCATAAGGCTTTATTCCCATTGGTTTTGGACCTTTCAACTTTTTTTCAGAATCTTGGCATAGATTTCCTCAATTTGGCGGACAAGTTTGGCAGAGGTGAGTGCAGCGCTGGGGAGGAATCTTTAGAGGGAGTGCCATTACCTAGCGCTTGTCTACCACATGGGCGAGGTCACACTGGGTGATGAGGGGTACAGCCATCCTCTTCAAACCCTTCTTGTTCAAGAATAGGAAAATTACCTAATCTATGCAAAGGGGACGTTTCTCTGGACTTACACCCAACTGGTATTTCAACCTGAAGTTAATCTGGAAGTGAAAATTTACCCAGAAGATGAAAGTTGAGAAAAAAGTTGAAAGGAAAGGACAAAAAGGGGGATCAAACCTGACACCCCATTCCAAAATCAAAAATGATAATTTGGTCATTCAGAAGTAAGGAAATCATCTTAAGAATAGCTTGGAAACCTGAGTTGATACTAAGGCAAAATTGGGGATCAAATCTGTTAATTAACTGAGTCGAGATTTAAAATCATTTCCTCATATTGCAATTTGGCTTAGTAGCTCTTTTCCCACCCTTTACCCCATATGACACAGCACCCTGCTAATGGTAGGTGTAACGGATCAGGAGGCACCTGATATGTACATCACCTCAGATTGTGTGGCGTTTGATCCGAACGTTGCTCTGATCCAAAGAGCCTCAAACTTGGGAAAGTTGGAGCTGTGAAAAATTGATATCTTAAACCCAGAATGCATTCATGGAATAACATTAGGCTTACGCGTGGCATGGATGATGCTCTGGTGGGATGCAGAATCTTCGCAGGCTATGTGATGGATGGTGCTTGAGAGAGCTTAGCATAGGAGGAGCTCATTCAATACTTGTGAAGTGCTATTTAGGGGAGGATGTCACAGCCCTGAAGGGCAGTTGCATCTTCTAAGAAATAACGGAAAAATTCAAAAACTATTGCCTGATAAATAAAATAGAAATTTTGTTTAATTAAGAATATTATAAAGGATTTGATCAGAATTATGAGCTCAGCTAGTGAGTTTGGTGTGGCGTTGGCGTCGTTCCCAGCCCTTTTCTGGTCCCAGACCCTGCTGTTGGTGTGCAGCGTTGTGGGAACAGTGGTGCGAGAATACGTGGCAATGATTGGGCATGGCAGTCAGGTTTGTGTAACTGATCAGGTGGTACCAGATATGTACATTACTATGGATCAGTTAGTACTAGATCCGAATATGGAATGTACAAGAAGAAACCTGAATGAGAGGGAATTGGAGCAAGGGAAATTTGACTGTCTAAAGCTGAAATTCATCTGAGTCAATATGACATCAGACTTATGAGTGGCATGGACGATGATTCAATGGGGATGGAATCTTCGCCCAAGATGTGCTGGCCGGTTCAGGAGAGCTTGTCATAGGAGAAAGCCTAATTTATATTTGCAAAAGCACTATTTATTTGAGGATAGGCTGTCCTGAATAGCCAGTTGAGTCTTCTACAAAATTCCTAAAAATAAAATAAAGATTTGTTTGCATATGTGAAAGATTATTTTATTTAAAAATAGAATAATCAGATTGAAAGACATGGCCTCCACTAGTGAGCATGGTGTGGCGTTGGCGTGAATCTCAGTACTCTCCTACAGCATATGGACAGTGATCTGAGGGCACTTGGCAAAGGTGAAACTCAGCGGATGGGTTCAGCGATTGGCTCTGGTAGGCTGGTCCCTAGTAGAGTCAGCTATATGGCTCTTACTTCCAAATTTCCTTATGAAATATTGGCGCAAACCCGTTCATTACATTAGACTCAACTCAACTTTTTCTTGGTTTGGCTGTGAGTTGAAGGAGGTGGAGGTTCTGAAAGGGGAGGAATAGTTCTTTGGTGATTGGAAAGAAGTGTCTCGAGTGAAGCGTCAGATATGGTTGGCTCAAGTATCTGGAGGAACTGGGGGCGAAGTGTACCAGGGGCGGATGACATGGCGGAGGCCATGGTGGATATTGAGAAAAATCAACAGAGGAGTATGGCGCATGCAGTGGCCCATCAGGAGCAGGCGGATATCTAAAAGGCGTCCAAAGGAGCTGTGGATGAGTTGTACTGGGGGCGAATGAAATGGCGTTAGCCATGGCAGATATCAAGAGAAATCTATGGGTAAGTATGGAGAGGGAGGTGGCCCAGCAGAAGCAACAGGCAGATCCATGAGGAGCGTCCAGAGGGGCCATGGACAGAGTGTGCCAAGGGGCGGATGAGATGGCACATGCCCTGGTGAATACCGAGGGTGAGCTATGGGGAAGTTTGGAGCAGGCGGTGGCCCATCAGAAGCAACATGTGGATCCACAAAGAGCATCTGGAGGAGCTGTGGGTGGAGTGTACTGGGGTGGATGAGATGGCGTGTGCCTGGATGGATACTGAGGAGAAGTTACGGGGACATTTGGAACAGGTGGTGGCCCACCAGAAGTGACAGGTGGATCAACGCAGAGCATTGGATCCAGAGCTTGGGAGATGGGTGAAGGGCCAGCTGCATGTGCAAGTGAAGTGGAAAGGTGATCCAGAGGAGGGGACAATGTGGAAAATGGGAGAAGTTGATGTGCAGTGCCCAGGGATGGTCCAAGAATTCCAGTTTTCATAGGGGGGGGGTGATGTAACGGATCAGGTGGTACCTGATCCATACATTACTATGGATCAGTTATTACTAGATCTAAATATGGAATGTATAAGAAATGAATGAGAGGGAATTGGAGCAAGGGAAATTTGACTGTCTGAAGCTGAAACACATCCAATTTGATATGGCATTGGACTTATGAGTGACATGGACGATGATTTAATGGGGAATGGAATCTTCACCCAAGATGTGCTGGACGGTTCAGGAGAGCTTGGCATAGGAGAAAACCTAATCTATATTTTCAAAAGCACTATTTATTTGAGGATATGCTGGCCTGAATTGTCAGGGAAACTGGAGCGCAGGAGGTCGCTGGAGGGAGAGACATAGACCAGAGGTGTGCCAACAAGGCCAAGTGACCCAATAAAATGAAGAGACGTACAAACGTTCATTATGGTGTTTCCAATTAAATCTGTGGAGCAAAACGTACACCAGACTCGATGCAACCATCAGGGACATGAGGCCCTAGGAGCTGGGAAGGGTGGCAAAAAATCTAGGGCAAAAGGCAGCAAAGTAGGAGGAGGCGGAGTAGGCGGAGGACTCAGGTACAATATTAGGGGCAAACCAGAGAGGAAAAAGGACTCCAGCCATTGCAAAACTTTGCAGAGTTGTATTTTTTCAGAAAAAATCAAAATACAGGAAATGTGCCTAAAATCCTAAAATTTATTAAAATGATCTGTGTATTTGAGAAAAGCAAAGCCTTTCTCATCTTGGGACTAAATTTATAGGGGGTTGCTTCACAAAGATTCCAGTGGTTATTGGAATCTGATAAGAGCTACAAACATGTCATTTTTCAATAAAATCAAAAATTTTCGAATTTGGCCAGATTTCAAAACCTCACTTTTGTGATTTTTTGGGTCTTGAGTTCGATTCCTGCATTGGCTTGTGCCTCAATTAAGCCGTTTTCCTCAGCCCTAGCTGGCAAAGCCAAAACCCATTATTTGTCAATGACCTTAGATAGGTCATTGGTGATCCTTAGGGGTTCTGGTCTCTTCCTCAAGGGCTTGTTGGACTTGGCTTTAGAAGGACAATTAATTCCAGGAAATATGTCACTGGCTGTGACATGAATAGCCAGTTGAGTCTTCTACAAAATCTAAAAATTAAATAAAGATTTCTTTTCATAAGCAAAAAGAGTATTTTATTTAAAAATAGAATAATCAGATCAAAAGATATGGGCTCCACTAGTGAGCATGGTGTGGCGTTGGCATGGATCTCAGTACTTTCCTATGGCGTTTGGACAGTGATCTAAGGGCACCTGGTAATAGCAAAACTTGGCAGATGGGTTCAAGGATTGGCCCTGGCAGGCTGGTCCCTAGTAGAGTCAGCTATGAGGCTCTTACTTCCCGATTCCTTATGGAATATTGGCGTAAACCTGTTCATTACAGTTTGGGGATGGGCTTCAGCAGGCCTGTCCCTAATATGGTCAGTAACATGGCTCTTACTTCCCAATTTGTTCATAGTGTATTGGCGCAAACCTGCCCATCACAGTAGGGTGTTGGGTTATTCTTTTTCTTATCTCAAACTTTGATTTTATTTAAATTTAGTATTGGGAAGACTTACCATTTAATCATTTAAATAAAAAATGTGAAACATGGACACCAATCACTGGATTGGAGAATTTCCAAAACCTCTTTAATGCGCCCACCCAGAGCTCATTGAAACCATCGGTGCCTTGTGAACCTTGGCTGCCCCTATGGATCTTGGCATACCACGCCAAAAGCCAGGTTTTCCATAGCACGCTGGGATTCTAAAAAGTTACATGAGGATATGGTAAAGATCAATCTTGTATAGTTGGTCAACGTTAATCCCAACACCTACCAATCAACATCAACAGAAACTTAATTCAAGATTTATAATGTAAAATTAGAGGAAGTGTCATTAAGATAATGATATTTTGTAAAAACATGTGCACTAATACTATTCAGTATCCCTCTGATCCCCCTCCTTAACTGCCATGGTCAGCTAGCAGTAAACATTGCCAGCTTGGTTGGTTTTATTTGTTTGGTTTCAGTGCCATTTTGCTCACTTGAGAGTTTTATTTAAGTTTTATTGTCATTTTATTTTTTTGGTAATCTTTGTCCCATGGTCATCTTACATTAAATATTTATCATTCAGCTTTTCATTTGTTTATCACAATGTAAAACTTTGTAACCCCAAAACCATTGTATTAATTGTCAGTTTAAAAATTTCTAGTGTTAAAACCTGATCATAATCTATGCTAAAACTACATTCTTGAGCGAATATTTCATTTTTTCTATTTCTTTATGAGTTTATCCCAGCTTACCTAAATATGTTTTTAAATTAATTTCCTTATTGTGCTTATGGACAATAATGGCACCATGCCTGATAAGTGCAATACACGAGATGTCAATAACACCTTAAATTGTGGTAGAGCTTGTCTTCCAGGTCCTTCATGACAATAGACTATGTATAAGTAAAGCTTTATTAATTGTTATTGTATCAGATAACTTGGAATAAAGGCGAATAAATTATACTAAACTGAAACGCTTTAGTCTATAATATATATAAAAACCACTATTAATCAAGGTTTTTCTTAAAATTATAAAAGCTTGGAATCCAAAATTTGATATAGAGGTTATATTCAAAATTTATAGTTCCATTAAAAAATCATTTATTGTTAGGCTTTTTTAAAAGTATTTTAATATGCACAAAAGCGGTTTAAAGCTTACCTTAATAAATTGTTTTATATAATAATTTGCTTTGAGATAGTTTTTATAAAAGGTATGCTAAAATTGCTACCAAAAATACATTATGAAATTTGATATGTATATGAAGCTTGGGTGTTAGAATATCAAGTACATATTGGTTGATAAAAACAATAATATCAACAAAAATTGCAAAAATATACCTATAATGTAAAAAATGACACTACTAATCAAGGTTTTTTAAACCACAAAAGTTAGGAATTTTCAATTTGACTTGGATATTCTTCTCTAAATTTGTAGTTCATCTAAAAAATCGTTCATTTCTAGGGTCTTTTTAAAAATATATAAAAAAGCAGTTTAAATTGCACTTTAAAATTATTATTATAAAAAACAATAAAAATTCAAAATGTATATACAGAATTAGTTTACAAAAAAAACAAATTTAAATCTGTAATTTTGATATGTCTGTTGGATTTCAGGTTTTGTTTTGTTTGCTGGTGCAATTTTCACACCTGATTCTGACAATTATATGCAGGAGAAGTTGGTTCTCAACTGCAGGATATTTAAATAGGGGGTTGCCATCTACTGTATAATTAAAGTATATTAAAACAATAACTAAAATTAAAGATTTTTATAGGTTTTATAGTTGAGATACTGGGGTCAAGAAGTGAGCCCTCTTAATAAGTTGATTATAGTATTTAAAATGTTGAGGCTTGGAGTTTGGATACCTTAATAATGTCCAAATTAGGGAATATTGGGATTTGACTATCAGATCTCTCAAAGCTCGCTTTGCTGCAATGGAATGGCCAATTAAGGGTCAATAGTAAGTAAGACCAGTCCATTAGGCAAGGATTTTATATATCTCAACCAATCAGCATGTGAAAATATTAGCCTTTTGTAAAACCCCCTCCAAGGCTATAAAAGGGGTGATCAAGGAGTTGGTGTTTTTACAAATTAGAGAGGGGATGGGGAGGAACCTCAGAACAACTCCCCTGATTTCACCACATATTTGGCATACCTTGTTACTAGCTATAGGGCGTTTAGACCAGGGATTGGGAGTGGTAGTATTACCCCAATTAGTAGGGTTCCACCAAGAATTAACCAGGTTTTTTGGCCGATGTTATTGATATTGTATCCTGAATCACTCTTAATACAGTATCAGACTTTTAATTGTTTGACAATGAATATACAGCTTGAGTTTAGGATTTTGGAGTAGGTAAGGAATGTTATACTCAATTTTAACTACCAAAATATAAGAGCTATAGATTTCTATTTATATATAAGCTAATTTACATCATATATCCTAAGCCACATAATCTGGTAATTAAAATTTGGAATGGAGGAACTTTTTAGTTCATTGATACCTAAAAAGAACCTATTCTAAAATTTATTACCTTTTATATTCAACATCTGTTTTTATTAAGTAATAGTATATCTACTATAAGAAATTTTAATTTGTAAATCATTAGAGGGTGACCCAATGGTAGAGTATGGATTCAATGAGCACTTTCTCATGAGTTTGATCCTGGTAGATGAACTTTGTGGTAGGGAAAATTGATGACTGTGTTAGAATTTTGCACCAATTCCCTGAACTGAGATAGCAAATAAAAAAGGCAGTCTGGAGTTCCTGGCTTATCAGAACGCCACACAGAGGTTTAACAGGATTTATACTCCTTTCTTTATAACAAAATTTCCCCATTAAATGGTGCAGTATTATCCCACGTCAACCCACCTTGAATAAAGAAATAATTATGTAATTTATATTAAAAAGTATTAGTTCTCCCAAACTATATATACAATCTAAAATTTGGTATGTATATGCCTCTTAAGTGTTAACTTCTCAAGCAGGTAGTGTTTTTGAAATAAAATCAATCATATATATACAAACTTCTAATCATTATTTAAAAGCCAATTTTTCTTATCTTCTAAAGTGCATAAGCTATGAAATTAAGATTTAATATAGCAGTTATTAGTTTATAAGCACCTACTAAAACTAAATGGTAAGTTATATGAAGTATTGTTATATAGACAGGCGGTGAGCATTTTTATTGATAATGTTTCAGCTAGCAGTTTAATTTTATTTTAATTGATTCAATAGATTTGTTAGGTTTGCTAGGCAAGGGAGGTTAGCTTAACAGGGTATATTCTGCTAACAATCTACTGCAGATTTAGTTCATAACAGGTTAAAACTTACATTGGCTAAGACAACTTCCTCCCTTCCCCTATTATTATTTTATGTCAAAAAATGAATTTAGCCTGGATATAAAATATAAATGAAAATAGGCTGTTTGCCTAGCAGGGTGAAACCTGTAAATACCCTGGTGCAGGTTTGGTTTATAAAAGGTTTGAAACTTTTACTATCTAGGATATAATATTGTTCTCTTACACTTGCTTAATACATTGAGGCAATGGACACTGCCAGACTCATCAATGAAGAAAATCCACAATTATACCTCCTTATGCCACATGTAACTGATGCTTCCACCCCAATGCTGTCCACCATGGTCTGCCAGCTAAAGCGGACGGTAGACAAAAGTCTTCCCAAAGCTTTCTAACCTTCTGATATAGCTTCTGAGGCTGTTGGCTGAGGAGCCATATTAGGATTTTTTTATAATTATCCTTTTTTGGACCTTTTGCAAATAAAGATTCATGGCGGCTCCCTTTCTTGGGTTGGTCACCACTAGTGCTAAAAAGTTATATTGTTTCCTCCCACGCCTTAATTTTATTTTGTTTATAAAGAACAAATAAATATCTGGATATCAAAATAAAGAATGTTAAAGTGATCTTTTATTAAATTATTCTCCGCTACCACTAAATATTCCTTTAAAAATTAGTTTTATGAGTGATTATGGTTACTTGGCTGATTTTGTAGGTTCAAAGGTTTTGGTTGAGTAGTTGATAATTATCTTTAATATTAAATTAAAATAATCAATTCAAATGTTTCTTTCACTTCAAAAATTAAATTGAAGCCTAATTCAGATTTTTTAAAAAGTACAAAAACAACTTCTTGATCAAGAAAAGTCTTACCAATGTCAATGCAATTGACAATTGCTGCCCTGGCGTGGGGTGGTGGTGCGACACCTTCTGGCGTTTTTTGGCCATCGCTAAAGTGCGTCCTGGTTGGCTTTGTTAGCCCTCCAAACACTACTGGCCATTATATCCCACCTCATGATTTGGCCCACCATCTTGCAAGCTCACAGGCGGTGCTCTGGAGCCCTTTGGTGCTCCCTTGGAGAAATCTGCAATTAAGCCTCCAGATTTAATATGAGAAACTTTTCCTATACACAAGTGTGGCTATCCTTGAGATGGCCACAGCGGGATATGAACCTACCAGTTTCATGGATTTCCACCCCTTTAAGGGTCACTTCAACCTCAGCTTCTGTTCTGAAGCTGATGCAGCAGCAGCCAAGCTTCCTTTATTTTTAAAAAATACTTCTTCTCACCATTTGCACATAGCTCCTGGATGAAGCCTATTTGATGGTCCTGTTTTCCAGGTTGCCCTCCTACCTTTCCCATGAGTGCCTCCACCCTAAATCATGGGGGTTTGGCCATTTATGACTCAGACCCCATGCTGCAGCTTGTGGTTCCCAATGGGCAGATTGTTTGGCAGGGCCTTGCACCTTTGCAATGATCTTCTCATTTTATCATTTAATCACCTCAAAATTCCCCTTCACATGGAGGTCAGATCCGCCCCTGATCACCCATTATGGGCACGCATTGAGAATGGCCACACAGTTTGCCCCTTGTGCTTCAAACTAGACCATTCAAAATGCAAGTGCCCCACAGGTTCTTCCTTTGCTGCTTCCACCATTCCACCCCTCCAGCATCGTCCCAGCTGCTGCCTCACATCAATTTTTTGAGTAGGGCTCAATCCTCCCTCCCCCAAACTTGGGGAATTCTGTTACTGGTTTGGAAGCAGCGCCCAATTGAAATTTAAATATTTAAAAAATCTGGCCAGTTTATGTAATTATAAATTGATGGCTGAATCAGTTTCAGCTGAGCAGCTGTGGTCAACAGTGCATAACCAATCAGTCCTGCCACCACTCCATATCCTGTGGCTGGCCCAGCATTATCTGAGCTAAATATATTCAAGTGCCTTGAAGGGATCAATGATATAAAACAACCATTCAATGTCAAGCCAGATTTTGTTTTAAAGGACTTTTTTTATTATTCTCCTAATTCATGCTCTTGCTATTTTTGCTCAAAATCTGGTTACCCTAACTACAAAATGTTAAATAATATAGCAGTGGAGGCTGCAGATGCTCCTGCCAACACCATACTCTACTGATATCTTTGTAGGGTGATGGCACCCCTTGTAGAGGGTATTTCTATCCCAAATTTCCTCTATGATTTTGATGAAATTGTAAAATATAAAATTGAGGAGCCCACTTTTGGTGCAAGCTGTACTTGTATTGATGTGGCAAAAACTTCTCATTTTGACCCCAATTATCCCCAAACCCATCAGTGCATCAAGACATTCACTTGTGTGCCTGCTCTTATCACTATCACTAAGCATCAACTTTCTCAATACTTTGAGGCAATGGACACCACCAGCCTTATTAATGAAGAAAACACACAATTATAACTCCATATGCCACATGTTGCTGATGCTCCTAACCCAATGTTGTCTGTCATAGTCTGCCAGCTAAAGTGGAGCCATATAAAAGTTTCCCCAAAGCTTCTTCACCTTCTGATATAGCTTCCTAGGCTGTTAGTTGAGGTACCATATTAGGAATTTTTATTTATTTTATTATGATAATCCCTTTGTTTGGCTCAATTGTACATTAAGATGTGTGGTGGCACCCCTTTTTTAGGTCGGGCACCACTAGTGATAAAAAACTAATTAATTCAAATTATCTGATAATTCATAAACACCATGGCGAAGCATGGGAATCTGGCCACTAGTAATATATAAGGGAACTCTAAGGGGCAGATAAATAAAAAATGAGTAGATTTGCAATTGATTTAAATTTTTCTTTTTGAAATTAATATATTTGATATTCATACTGATAGTTGATATATATTTATGTTATAGATATAACTCACCATATCAAAGGAATAGGTACAGAACATATGCTTATTTGAATCAGCTATAAATAATCCACCCCGCAATAAATATCTCAATTATATTATCAAACGTAATTACCTATTATACTAGAAGCAATTAAATAAATATGGAAACAGGGATTTGACTTTTTTGTTTATAGCTTAATTTTTGACTGCGTCGTACGTGGAAGGTTAAAAAAGCGGGTGAGGATTAAAATAGAACAACGGGAGGTAGCTTGTGCTTGATAGTTGAGGATTGGTTTCATAAGATATAAGCGAAGTCGAAGCTTACCACAAACTTAGTTTTATGCAGGAGCGGTTTAGAACCCGTTCTATAAGTACCAAATGGTATAAAGTAAACTAATAATTCATTTTATGGTATGAAGATCCTAATGACTTTGATTGAACTGGTAGTGGCACTTTCACTTTATCCGCGAGCGTTCTTCCTCGATAAGGAGGTCCAAGGCATAAACCTGCTTAAATCAAACGAGGCGCGGCGTACCTCCAAATATCGCATAACCTATTTAAATAACCGTGCTTAAACTCATGTCGGGTGCAAGTCTATCCCAGTTGACCCACCTCGATTTTTTTTGCAAGTCTATTTCCGTCAACCCTCTTCTTATTAACTTTTCTTTTTGATTGTTGCTAAATAGGAATATTTCGCGTTAATGCTTTATGGATAATCTGATAGGCCAAGTGACGGAATGAATATTAAACTAGCAATAATTTAAGATCGAGGAGTTTACAAAATTAAAATGATTTATTTTAAAAACAAACTTTAATAAAAACATTAACATTTTGTCTCCTTCAAACTCTTCGTTCCTTGACAGTTAATTGGGTTCAGGCTTAATGTGCCAACTCCAACTAAAACTCATCCTTATGAATAAATGTTAACATATGAAAACATATCCAATTTTACTAAGAATTGTTTAGGGCAGGGTTTTGTGATAGTTTTACACTATAAATCTCTTTCTTTCATGTTTTAATGCTGCATATATAGTCTATTGTTATTCATTTTATATAATTCTAGTAAAGTGGAAATAGTGTCGTGGAGGTTTAATATTTTAAAAACTTCACAACAGCTGGTGTTAGTACGTCATAAATATTTGAGTTTATTGAAATCTGGTCCATTTGCATCTAGGAAGCTAGATTGAGCTTTTATGGCATTAAAGCCAAATCAGAGTAATCGAGAATTTTTTTTACTGAAATACAATAAAGAAGATTAGACGCTTAAAAACTAGACTTTATTCAATTGTTGAAACCTTATATAGTGAAATTATGGAATATCCTCCTTGGTTTTGGAAGTAGGAAAATTGGGGATCTTATAAAAATGAACAATTTTAGAAATCATCATATTATTATTACAGTAAACTAAATGGAGTTTGCCAGGTTGTACATTATCAGTTAAATATTTGTTTCCCTCTTATGATGCCAATATTTAACAATTGTCCAGATTTAAAGAACTATATATTCTTTATTCCTAGCTTAAACATAATATCATATTGCATATATTATTCCTTGTCAATATTATCTGAACTAAACTATAAAAAATAAAGTAAATACTTTAACTAGATGAATAACCTTGTTTATTTGGGTATGTTATTAGAATATTAAATTTATATTTTTTACAAATTTCTCAGTTATTTTTCAAATTCTCTTAGTTTTGTCTTATTATAGAAATTAAAAGGATAATCAGATTAGCAGAAAGTTTCAATATATTTCTAAAACTTCAAAATTAACACAGTTAAATCTTGTATCTATCGTAGTCTTGATAATCTTCATCTTCTCTTCAACATCTGCATCCTTATCTAAGGAATTCATCCTTGTATTATAGGCATTAGAAGTTTTCTATAAAAGGCTACCAGGAGCTCTATTACCTTTAATATCTAAGTCCAAATAATAAGCGTTAGATGTCCAGAAAAATATTTCATGGGGTCCTAAGACAATGAGCATCAGAATTTCAGAATTAAGTCATTAATCCCCAATATTATATTTAGTTTTAATTTTATTTGAGGTAAACTGACCAGGGGATGGACAGTACCAAAAATAAAAACAAAAGAAAAGAACCCAATCAAATGAATGGGAAGACAGAACAAAAACTTTCAACCAGGGGGGATGCAGAACCTACTATCTCACCATGGCAGAGGGTGAGGGGGGGTCAGGTGGGTTTTCTGTAGATTTATCCACCACAACCATGTCAATTTGATTAAAGATTGGACTAAAGCGGGTAGACAGGGCGTTGGGCATCAGCATAGTGTGGGTGGATGGTGGTGTAGTAATAGTTCTCCTCCTCTTCATTGAGATCAGCGTGGTAGACTGCTTCAACAAACTCCACTAAGTGATGCTCAGCTTGAATGTGGGCAATGAGGAGCTGTGCAAAATTGAAGATACTTTGGCAGGTGATTATAAGCAGATAGGTTAAATTCTGATAGTTTAGTTTTTGCATGACAGCAGCTTCAGCATCATCAAACAATTTTGAGATATTGCTGCAGGCTGATACAGGGAAATCAGGTGGAAAACAGAGTGTGGGCATCCCAAGTTGGTATTGAGCCACTGATTGAGCCACTGCTTTGTGTAGGTTTGGGAAATGGGGGAGGCCACCACTCTGAAGGTGAGCTGTTGGTCACTTTGGTAGGGGGCGGCATTGGGTTTAGGAGTGAAATGTTTGGGGATGGGGTATCATCAAAATCAGAAATGAAAATTAGGCCCAACTATAATCAAATTGTCTGAGAGGTTTGACTGGAGTTCTCACTCATGATAACGTTACCTGATTCATCAATCTCGACCAATAGGTCCCATGTATTTTATTTTACAAGAATAGTGGATGAATTCAGGTGGGTAGGAATCAGTTGGGCTGCTTGTGTATGAAGGGTGGTCCAAGCCTGAACCTTATTGGCTGGGGTAGATATGGGTGGGTTAATGTGAATAGTTGATTTGGTGGGGGCTGATTCCTCACTCAGGCCCATCAAACGGGATTGTTGAGTGAAAGGGGGCATCAAACTGCCACATTCAGAATCTGCTGAATAGGGCTCTGAAGCCACATCAGCAGAAGTGGAACATGGGCAGAATCTTTTTTAAATGGTCAAGACCAAAGCAGAGGGGACAAATTTGGTGAACATTATCAACACAATCCCAAAAGAAATGCTCAGGCGCTAATGCAATATGAGCATGGGGGATCTGGTGGGCTATGGCAGGGTGGTGTGGGATTATGGTGGCAGTTGCATGAGGGGTGGCAAGGCACTCCACGCCAGAGAGAACAGCAAATATGAGGTTGGGCTGAGTGCCATAAGCCATAACCCCAACATCAGATGACCATACAAAAGTTGGGGGGAAGATGGGAAGGGAGGGATTTAAATGGCACCATCAATGTGGTGTCAGACAGGAGGCGAGTATGGGTAGTAGGGATAGGCATGTCTTTGTAATTGAGTGGAGTCAAAGCTGCTGCTGCAGTGTCCTCCTCTGTCTGGAAGCCTATGTCAAAATACCCTTAAAAGGGTGAAAATTAATAAAACCCACCTGTCCAAAGGCAGTGGTGGCAAGCTTAACAATTGCTTTGTCAGCATATGGGAATAACCGCCCATATTAAAAATGGAGGCAAAAGTGAATGTTGGCCAAGGAAGGGTGTGAGGGTGGTGGCAAGATGGGTGAATGCGCGCAGGTGGAGCGCTAAGTCTTGTGGGGGGGACAAATGGGCCAGAGGAGTTTGGCGGGCTATTCAAGCCTGTTTGCATGCATTTCCCCTTAGGGCAGAAAATGCTAAGGGGTGGAGCACCGCTGCCCCACACTGGGGTGGCAGGCAGTGGATCCGTTGACAACAAGCGGGAAGCAGACATGGCCAGACAGCAGTGGATAAAATGAACTTTTTTTAACTTTTATTAGAAACTACTCAAAAGTGTGATTAAGCGGAAAAAAGCTTTTTTAATCATCAATATTATGGCATACTAAGCTTTATAAAATTTATTAAAGACATTTTTAGAAACCAATAACTCTTTATTCAAATCCCTACCTTATCAGTATTATGCCAAAACAGCGTAATTTTTTGTAACTAAAAGCTTAAGATATAGTAATAGCCAAATAATTGGAACATTAAAACCAAAATAGTATATATAGTCAACTGATTTATAACGACACCCATATGTTTGATAGGGGGTTGTAATATTTGATCATCATTATTATATTTTAATTGCTGTACCAGTACATATATCTGTTTCAAAAAATCATTGGTATTAAAGAGAATATAGCATTTGTGGGTTTACTGCACAGGTTTATGGTGTGCAATGAATACCTTGTTGATTTAATAGATAATAATTTTAGTGGGTGATAAGAGTATTAAGAATAGTATTCAGTTGAGTTTTTATAACCAAATAAATCTTCTCTGGTTTCTTATATGGACAGGTAATGGCAACCTACTTAAACCCATGAGTCAGATTCTGATGGTTGACCTGAAAATAAACCCTTCAACAACCAAAAAATCTGGCCGATTATCCTCCAAATACTTCAGCTATTACTCTAATTCTCAACTCCAAAGCCTATTGCAATTACATGTCTTGGGCCAATTACATCAACATTAATTCAATCCGATTATTCTATCAAAAGCTTGAGCCAAATACACTTGCACATTCAGGCCAATTGCCACTGCAACAAAACTTGGCAATTAGTCTCAACTAATTGGGACCAATATTAATTATTCAGCATATATAAATCGTTCAGGGATTGACCCAAAAATAATGTCTGCAAATACCATGGACAAATAGTCATTAAACTTAATTAAATTACAGCCTTTAGGGCAAAATTTGTATGTCAATCTTTGTAATTATTATGATAGCACTTGCACATGGACCACCTGAATGAGAGTACCTAGTGCTATTGAGAGAGGCCTGCGGATGTGCAAATTAGAGGTGCATCATTTACTACAATTGATGCAAAAATTTCACAGAAGATGTATTTCATCAGCAGTATGACAAAACTCAAATAGAGAGGATCATAGGACAAATTTGTATATTTATATTGCGATTTTTGTCCCTGAAATCCTCCTAATTTTTAAAATTAATTTTGCCTCCAATAAACCTAAGAAAAGATTTCAGTTGTATAAGTTCAAGGGCCAAACTGAGCTATAAAATAATCTGTTGAAATTGCATGCTTGAATGTGTCCAGGAGATGTCCTAGAGGTATAAATACTGGCACCTGGCCTAATGAATAATCTTAAAATATAGTCTTAATAAAAATATATTTTTTATCTCTTTCCTGGTTTTATCTGAGTTTCATATTTGGAGAGTGTCAACAAGCTGGAAGTGCCAAATACAAAGCTTGTAACTTTGCCTGCCTTAGTGGAAGTTCCCAAATACAAAGGGAAAATTGAGTTCAAAATTGACCAGAAGAGTCAGAAAAATCTAATTACGCCTTGTGAGCTTCTGAACAGTCTGAATGCCACAAGACACAGGCAAAATCAAGGATTATTTGACCAAACTCATTCCCAATTAAGCGTGCAGGATTATATTTATCAAGTGAACAATTCCTAGATTTTAAAAACTGGTGTTTACTCAAAATTGGTGACACTCACTGAAATGGATTCACATAACGAGTTCCTGGCAAAATTCATCCAGACAAGAAAGTGACAAAGTGATGAAAACTAGTGACAAGGAAATATCAGATTATTTTAATACCAGATGCCAAGGCTCTGATGCGGGTATCTCCTAGAACTTAGATCTTATTACAATGGGGGGAGCTAATGTAGATACAACAAGCCTGATTGATCTTACATCTGTTAGCGTAAAAGCTATGTTGGAAACTCTATATCAAGGTTTTAGAATCTATACTTCACAAATCTCTCCTTCAGCCTGTTCTACTACCTTAAGGATCAGGCACTCAAGATGGAAATATTCATGAAGTACTGTGATGCAACCATGGCATCTCTTTCCAAACGTCTCACAGAGAGTCAAGCAACTAACGAATACCTGGTTAACTTTGTCCAACCTCAATTAAGCATACCCAGCGAATCCTTGCTAAACAAAATCTGGAACTCATGGAAATCTAACGTGTGCAAGGGGAGAAACAATCTTCCCAAAATGCTCTACTGGACAAACTTAAAATCCAGTTTTACTGAAGACCAAAAGCAATGTGGATAATATGGGATTTGCCAATAAAGCTCATGAGAGAATAAATGCCCTCAAGGAGCATCTAAACAAAGAGGTCCTAAAGATAGCTGCAGAAGTTCTTACTCACCATGATCTATCACATAAATGGGTAAAAAACATGATTGTCCACTGTCAAAAACTGGAAACACATTCTGATTTCCTATTATCTCAGTCAGAACGACTCACCACACATGCCACTTCAGTCCTAAGAAATCACATGGTCTTAAATTCGAAGCATGATCATTCAAGAATTATGTTTGGGCTGAGCTGGATATTGTAAACAAAATCATTCATGATCTTACATCGAAACCAGCTGTCCCAAGTAGGGATGATGATGATGCCTTAATCAAAGAGGAATTTTCAAAAATTCCGGGCAATTTTTTCAAGATTGCAGCTAGAAATACTGAAATTACTCAGGAGATTTGGGAACTCAGAATGAAATTATCAACTCCAAATTCCAGAGTAGACAGTATGGACAAAGAAATTGAAAGCATAACATCAAATCAAGCTTTATTCAAAGAGGAGTATAAATAACCTTATAAAAATTTAATTCCTCAAAAAGCAAAGCTGCCAGTGCTCACCCAGCATTGACAAAAGAGATATGGGGAAAAGCTCTTCCTATTCAGCCAAAAAACAGTTTAGAAAACCAACTAAAGGCCAAATTCAAGCATCGGAATCCAGTAGTTTGAAGCACTACCATGATATTTAATAATAAGAAATTGACACTGATGCAGAAACTGATATTTCAAACATCCATCCTATGCTTAGGGTTCTGGCATCAATCCTGACTCAAGATAATCATTAACGAGAATGAGGGCTGATTCTATATGATGATAAACCAAGACGTTCAAGAAAAGTACAACCTCTATGCCCAAAACAGGGCGAGATGTCTTTAAACCATTGAACTAACTAAAGTTCAATAAAGATGGTAACAGTCACTATTTCTTAAGCTATTTTGAAAAAGCAATGCGGGGAGCATCAGACCATGCAAAAGGATCAGCACTGATCAACTCACTTGATGCCTATAGCTATGACCACATTATGCCCTATTTGGGTGACAATTTGTCTATATGGATGCCAAAAATGCAATAACAAAACAGTTTGGAGGGCCTGAGAAATTAGTAACCTGATAAAGAGAGCTTCTTAATATTGAATCCAAGCAGAATGAGACTATTAAGGAATTTGCGGAGAGATTTTTCCATGAGGCACAAGTTCTGCGTGGGTGCAATGCAATAGATAAGTTTAACACTAAGATTGCAATGGAACGTGCAGTTATGCCCTTCCATGATCTACACTATGTCATGATACCTGCATTCAATGGATAAATAGAAACCCAAGAGCTTACTAATTACTTGAGAAGCTGTTCAGGTAGTTTTGATACCCCTAATTGGCCCAAGGATCAGAAAAAATTCCGATCTTCAGGCCCAAAAGCAACACTATGTCCAATCAAGGGAAACTTTTTTTACAAACTATGAACCAAAAATTGAGCAAAAGCAGCAAACAGGGCCGATTACATGCCACAACTGTGGTCAAAAGTGGCATTTTGCTAGCCAATGCTACAAATGGTCCAACAAAAAGCCTGGTGTCAACGTTGTATCATAAATCAACAGTGACAGCGAGGTGGGAAAAGAGCAGAGCAGGGTAGAGGCGGAATGCTCTAACTCCACAAATGTGCAAACCATTCCACTTGACCCTGGTGAGCTCTTTAGGGCCAAAGATGTTGCCAAAGGTAACCTCCATCATATCGTAGCTAATGATGTCATGATGGTCACTACTTAGGCCACAGCAAAAGCAACTAAACCCTTGAAAACTACCAAAGAAGCCCTAGTAGAGGTATCAAATCCTTATGCAAAACAGATTTATTGATCAGGGTTCAGACCTCCAACCTGGATGTTCAACCAACCTACCTTTGCTTAACAACGTACAAGTAGCCATTCCCATGAAGACCTTAGCAGAGAAAATCCCATATATTTGCTCATGTCTAAAATCACACCTGGAATCGGGCAGCAGTCACAGTAATCACACAATAAATACCTCTGAAAACCACTCCAAATGTACTTATTTAGAAATATAGCAGTAAACAAGGTGTAAGTTTAGGTCCTTATCAATAATGGTGCTCCTATCAATATATTTAGCACAAATATGATTAAAACTGGAAAATTGCGCCCAAATTTGCCCACTGTCAGGAATATGATACAGCTGGAGCTCATACAACTAAATTGCTGGGCGCATACAAACCCTATTTCTCAGATTCAGATCTATTGTTTTAACAGCACCTGTTATAGTGTTGCCAAATATGAACTATGATATCCTAATTGGGACTGATTTTCAAAGAGATATGGAGCTGTTACCAATCATAAGGAAGATACTCTCATTATTCTTGGCCAGGCTATTCCACTTTACTACAACTGAGATGAGGCAGTTGAGAAAAAGAAACCCGCCTATTCATAAATCTGGCTTACAAAGATGTAGTAACCTGATTGAGTATGTCAAAGCACAGTAAAAGATAAAAACACTACCCAACCATATTAATGAGTCAAAGGGTATCCCACTATGGTCAAATCAACACATTACTATACCATCTGGAGATCAAATAATCGTCCTGACAGGGCTGACAATTAATATTCTGGGAGGACTTTATGGTGAAGTATATCAACCATGGTCTAAATCTTGATTCAAGCCAAACATTGCCCCTGGTATTATCATTCCTGACCATGAAGAAATACACATCCTGCGTGCAAACCTGCAAAATTGGCACATCTCCATCATGAGACATCAAAAAATTGCATTTCTGCATCTGTTCCCTACATCGGAAATTCACTATTCTATAAGCTTGGAACTTTTGTCAAATTAGGGCTCCCCAATAAGGACCTAGCAGCTTCAATAATGTCGTCCCTATGGCCGATTTAAGCGACCTGACTAACTCTGAGAAAAGTCAAGCTCAGGAGGTATTCTCTAAATATCAGGAAATATTTGCATAAAGATGATTTTTTTCTTGAGATGTGCTAAGGGTGTCATCCATAATATCAATACCAGAGATCATAATCAAATTTGATTAAGCCTGATTAGACGCTCAAAATTATCAGAAGAAGCTGTATTCAAGGAGATTAAGGAACATCTCAATTGTGGCATGCTAGTACCTTAAAAAAGTCCATAGGCGGCACTAATTTTAATAGTGAAGAAAAAGGATAGAAGCAACTGAGTAGTTGTCAGGATTCTACCTAGATTAGGTGAAAGCCTTTTCCAGGGGAAAATTGATACAATCAAACGAAGGGCATAATTTTCAGATGGGCCAATAATTTTGAGAATGGTTTTCAATTTGACTGGAATACCAAATTCAGGGAACACAACCTTTCCAATTTTATATCTAATCTCTATCCATACTTTTATCTATTCCCACCTATCCCAGTATCAAGACTTTCCTACAGGTCCCAATTCCTCCAGGGTATGTGCCAATCATCCCTTATATCCCTTATCTTATCTTATCTTTTCTCTTCTTAGCACTATTTAAGGTGCTGATTATTTAATTAATAAAATAACTTTTATACTTCTACCTTAATTAGGCTCTTTGTAAAGTTCACTCTCTTGTTTTTGAGACCTCTGAACCAGTGTGGTTAAGTCCTTAACTATTAACTTTTGGGACCTCTGAACCTGCCTAGGTTAAGTCCCACTTATTAACTATTAGGACCTCTGAACCTGTTATTAAGGTTAAGTACTCCTCTCGCCTGTAAACCTCAGCAAGCTTCGAAGAACCAGCCTTCCAACCTCCCTCAGTCCCAACAGTAGTCATTAATTATTGAAAGTTAAACAACATCACAAAGAAGGACTTGTACCCTCTGCCCCAAATTGATGATGCCTTGGATAGGATAGAGGGTGAAAAGTTCTTCACAGCAATGGACCTTATTAGTGGGTATCAGCAAATAGATTTACCAAAAAGGAGCGCAAAAAATGTGTATTTATAACTCAAGAGGTCCTATTCCAGCTGATGAGAATACCTCAAGGGCTCTTCAATACCCCGGCTACCTTCCAGAGGGCCATGTAACAATCCAGGAGATTTTAAGTTGTCATGTGTACTAGTGTACCTTAATGATATCAACGTTTTCAGCCGCACATTTGACGACCATTTGGAACACTTAGAGGAGGTTTTCAGAAGGATAGCAGCTGAAAACTTAAAAATGAAGGCTAGAAAGTGCCAATTATTTAAAGACCAGCTGGAATATCTCATATTGGTAATTGAAAAAGTGGGTCTTTGGCCCCAACCCTCTAAGTTGGATATTATATTAAAAATTAAACAGCCTAAATCCAAGCACAACATCCAAGTATTCATGGGCATGATTGAATACTATTGCCGATTAATTGACAACTTTGCACAACTTGTGGAGCTGCTTTTCTATTTACTTAAGGATAAAGTCATTTGATTGGACTCCAGCTTGCCAAAATGCATTTAACCAACTCTGATTGGCACTATTGTTCGCGCCTGTTCTTTGATACCCAGACTTTGGTCATGAATTTATTGTCCAAACTGATGCATCCCTAACAGCATTGGGGACTGTTTTATCTCAAGTAGGGGAAGATGGTGAAGGACATCCAGTTGCCTTTGCTAGTTGGACCTTAAATTTTCATATGAGAAATTACATGGTGACAGAACAAGAATGCTTATCTATTATATATGCTTGCAAGAAATTTTGGGTCTACCTACATGACACTCATTTCAAAGTTGTTAATGATTGTCATGAATTTCTTTTATCCGGGAAAGGTCAACCAGGGGATTTACACTTCTGATATAGTTAAGATAAAATAATTAACTGTGAAAATTAAAGACACCCCAGAGGGTTTGAAGCCCCTCTTGTTGTCTCCAGGACCACCAAGTTTAGGACGGTAGGGGAGTTTATGCTGACTTATCCTTGGATGCAGAATGAGTGAAGGAAAGAACCAATCTTTAGGAACCATATGGGTAACCATGTATTGATTGTTCTTCTGTTGCGTGGGGTATGTTTCCAAACAATCATGCTTTAAAATGTTCTAACATATGGTAGTGAAAATGATTGAGGGCTCCTTGGAGTGTAGGCACTGCTTCTGTAAAAGATTCCAGTACTATAGTATGGATTGTCCATAGTGCTATTGCTACTATTAAAGCCCGTAGGGCTGGATGAATAGGTGACTCCATGTTTAGAGCAAGCATGTTCCTAGCCAGACTGAATGATTGTCCAATGTCTTGGCGGAATAGGCGCATGACCTCTTTCCATATAGTTACTGATGTTGAACATTGTTCTAAATGGTGTACTAGGATTCCATATTGGCCACATACTGTGCATGAGGAATGGGCAGCATTTGATCGTTCTGCTTTGCGGTATACTCTCCTAATGCATCTCCACGCATGTGCTCTTATCCTGGGTTGAAGTAGTGAGTGATGTGTGTATCTCCAGACTCTTCTTTGGGTCTCCAGGTTTTATGGTATATCCATATGGTCCAGGTAATCAATCCTGGCTATGGTACTCGGATTTCAGCATATTATGTTTTCTATGACTATTTGGCCATTAATTTCCTGTTTATGAATTAGCCTTGGGAGTCATTAGTGATTGATCTGGCCACATATGTGAATCTTCCACTCTTCTCTTCTCATGGCTAGAAGTATTCGTTTGAAGTGTACAGAAATGCCTTGTGGTCCTGCAGCTGTAGGATGAGACGCCAGGTACTTGATTAATGTGCTTGAGTGAATTGGGTTCTTAATCAGAGTGCTCATTTTATATTTTGCTGCTCTGGCCCAATGTATATCTGAAAATCTGGGCTAGTCACCTGAGCTATCCAGAAACCTAGTATATGGGTCGCTTGCTCTATGTAATTAGTTAGCCCCGTACCTCTGTTCCTCCTAGGTCCAAATAGGGTTTCAAGGCGTACAGGGGGGTTGTGGCTGGACCAAAGCAATCCCTGTATTAAGGCTTAAATTGTATTGAAAAAGAACGGTGAGAAAGCAATTGCATGGGCCGTTTACCATTTGATTGATAGTATCATGGAGTTGGCTACCATGACCCTTCCTGTAAGACATGTTTTTATGTCCATATAAGGAGGCAATGCGCTTTGTTATTTTATCTAGAAGTTGATTTTCCATTATGGAGTTGGCGTAACCTTCTTCTTTCAACCATACCACCAAGTGACGGACAGGTCCAGATGCTGGCTTGGTAGTGAAGGAAAGTTTCAGTGGGGTAATTGCTGATCTTCGCCTCCTATGTTTGGTGAGGAGCCTTGATGTTGTGTTGGTTTGTTGACTCATGGTAAATGGCGTCCAATGGGTCTGATATTTCCTCAGGAGTATTTGTTCCGTTTTTACAGTGTTAAGTGATGCATTGCTTATGGATGAATATTCTTGTATCATCTTCTCAATTCTGCAGGAATCCTGGTTGTTGAGTATGACAACACGCTGTCATCAGCAAAAGCCATCATTTTGACTGGTGGTTGGCCATAGATATCGATTCCATTGAGAAGTGCACTTGTATTCTGTACTAGGGGACCCATACTAAAATTGTAAAGTAGATGGCTTAAAGGGTCTCCTTGTTTGAGTCCACTCTGTGGAAAAACTGGATTAGTTAAAAAACCTGCCCCACGAAAATCCATGGTGGCTGACTCTGTGAACAACATCTCCCATTTTATGAACCTATTTGGGAGTTTGAATTTTTAAAGGCAGGACCTGTTATAGTTCCAGTTCACCCTGTTATATGCCTTCTGTTGATCTGAAAAGACAAGCGATCCAGAGGCTTTAGATTAACAGACATTTTTACTGTGTGAATATTATACCATATGGATCTTCTTGGGGCAAATTCATATTGTGATGGGGATATTGCATCAGTTGCAGTTTCCCCTAACTGTTTGGCCATAATTTTAGTGAATATTTTAGTGTCAGTATTAGTTAGGGAGATTGGGCGCCAATCTGAATAGTTTAGTCTATCTCCTTTTTTGAATAGAGTGACAGTGTATGATTCTTTGCCTCCAGGTAGAAGGCATGATTCCATAATGCACTTGTTCAAGGAAGCTAAAAGAATACTAGATATGTTAGTAAAATTTATTATATAATTCATAGGGAATCCCATCAAATCCAAGGCAATTCCCTCTTGGTGCCCCATGTACTACTTCCCATAATTCCTCACGTGATATTAGGTTATTTTTAATTTTTGTTTTGAGCCACGGTGTCAATATGTGCATTTGCAAGAAATTATTTCAATTTTTGTTGGTTCAACTGGTTTGGATTTATATGAATTTGTATAAAACCTGTGTACTTTGGTTGTGACTTCTTCAGGTGTTTCCACTATGGATTTTTCCAGCAGTTGGACCTGTGTGCAGGCTATCATATTTTTTCAGGCGCGAAATCCATGGAAAAATAGCTCAAGCAAGTTTCTCCATCTTTTAGGTTTTTTGCTCTATATTGAACCCCAACTCTGTGTTGGTGTTCACATATCAGGGTGTTTAGTGAGCAGAGACCTCTGCCCATTTGCATCACCATCCAGGACTATATCCTGTGCATGGGACATTATTTTCCAGGTGATTTATTTCTGTCAAGGTATGTTTGATAATGGCTGAAGCTGCCCTGTATCATCTTGATGCTATGTGTTTAATCTGTTGTGTTGTTGATTTTTAGAAATTTTCCCAAGTGATAAATGGTCTGAACAGAAAGGTGTTTGAAAGTCCCATGTTGAGGATATTTCTCCATCCAGGATTGAATTCCAAGTTGAGTAAATTTTCTGGGAGTATTCTACACCACCTGGGTGCTTGGGTAGTTGTTTTCACTGGTGTTTAGGACAACAAAACTAGCCAATGGTCAGAGAATTCGATTTTTGTAGTCTTGAATTTATGAATTTGGTGTTGGAAATTCAAAGGTGCGAATATTAGGTCTATCCATGACATAGAGATAAGTACACCATTGTGCACATGTGAGCTTGTCGTGTTCTGTAGAGTAGTGACCATTTAGGTAGTGGATCATATAGTCCCAGGGTGACCTTTAGCATGCGAAGTTCCACTTGCCCTTGTGATGTCTCTGTTGTGTATGGCCATCAGTCAGTATCTGGGTTGATCCAGCAGTTCATGTCTCCCATGATAAAAGTGTTTTCTGAAAGATGGAGTTGTGTTAGAGCTTTTAAAAACTCTCATCAGTCCATTGAACAGTTTAATGCATACACACTGGATATTATGTGGGCTTTTATGTGCCATGAGAAGGTAACATCTAGTACACTGCCATCCAGGAACGAATTTTCATTATTGAATTTAAAGTTTTGAAAATCATGTACTATCACCCCACAGTGTTGCGACCAAAATGATACTATTGGGAGAGGCATGTTTTCCCATGCCTCCTCCTTTCCCTGTGGACACCGGGTTTCCTGCACCACCAGGATATCCACAGGTGGGTTTTGCAGGAGACTCAGCTTCTTGGCCCATGACGTTAAGGCCTTGAGTCCCACTATGTTCAGCGTCTCTATCTCTATTGAGATTACCAATGCGCCTCAGGAGTGGTTAGCAGGTCCCCCCAGCCCTAATCCCTTACCCTCATTACTCTCCATTGAACCTCTGCTGTGGAGAGCATAATTATGAGTAGGAGTTGGGGTATATTCTGCCCCTTTCATTGCCGCTGTTTTTGCTCCTCTCTTGCCTTTGTTGGTTTTCAATTTATCATTGTGGTGCACTTGTGTGCTCTTATTGCCACATTTTTATTTTGCGCATTCCATTGTTGATTTATGCTCCCAGTTGGGTTGTTCTCTGCAATTTTTTTTTTGGGGGGGGGTTCTAGACCCCTGTTTTGCCACATTTGCTTCCAAATCAGCTTCCACCAATTTCATTCTGTTTGGATTGGTTGTTTGGTTTTCCACGGGATTTAATTGGCTCATTGTTTCAAGTTCATCCATGTCTTCCTGGATCTGTTATGGTGAGATGGATGATTCCACTGAGACCTTTGCCTTGGCCACAGCCAATTTGCAATCTTGTTTGGCCAATTTTTGTTCTTTTGGGGAAATTGGGTCAATAATTTTATATTGCTCATGTTTTCCACAGTTGAATGATTGTGTGGTATCTGTGATTTTGGTTTACTCTGAGTCATCTTTGCTCATTTCTCCTTCACAGAATTCCATTTCTCTTATGCCTTCTTTTATGAGACAGCATGACTCTTTTGCCCAAAGGCCTGGCAGTGGTTGCGTATGGGGGGCGCGCTCTCCACTGTTGCGTGAAATAGTTGGGAATTTTTCCCATCAATGGTGAAGGATGCAATGTGGGGGATTTTTGTGATACCTCCTCTATCTTCCTGTTTCAGAAAATGATTGTAATTGCCTTCCCAGTGCGAAGGGTCACTATCAGCTGTAATCTTGCATTTCAAATTGTATGATTTTTTTGTAGGCTTCAAAGCCTTCCCAGAGATGCCGTTCAACTACTGTGCAAGCCAGTGTAGTCAGAAGGTAGTCAAGAATTATGAAAATGTCTTTAGATTCTGTGTAATTTGTGCATTTAAACGATACTAAATACTGGCCATCAGGAAGGTCGAGCACTACTCTGACCTTCGCTGCTTCATTTACTTCTTCCTCTGATTTTGAAAAATCTACTCAACCTTTGCGGGTAGTGTGGGTTGTTATATACACCATGTACAGGAAAAATTTAAGTTAGACTTTGCCAAACTTTTCCCACATTGTCAGTATCTCTACACCCAAGAATATGCATATCCCATATTCCACCAATGACAGTGGTTGCAAGTGGGATACTTCCATGTAAATGCAGTATTTTACTAAAAATGCACGAAAACTGTGGTTTGCGCCACCTTGGGTTTTTTGTTTGTACTAGTATTTTTGATTATTCCTATGCGCTTGGTACCTTTGGGCGGTGCAGATTTAGGTCCACTAACCTTTAATGCATTTTCCCAGTTCTTTACTTTATTACTCATGCTCATCTCACCTGGCATTGATATCAAATTATACTGTTTAAATTGAATCATATTACTTATAGTGATAGTATTTGGAAATAAAAGTTTGATTGTCATGATTTTAACCAGATGGATTCCTTTCTGATAGTATCAGGACTAGGGGTGTCAGCTAGTTAAGTATGATTGCAAGCTAATCGCCTAGTTCAATACTATTTAGGTTATATAATTTAATTTGAGTTTAGGTTCAGCAGAAGCTCATTACTGCTGAAATGCCATTCAATGATCAAGTAGGAGTTTCCAGCAGAAAGCCAATGAGTTCATTATGAATAGTCCGAAAATGGTTCCACTGACTAATTCATTGTACTAGTGACTCATGCTAAGGATGCTTAAAGTTATATTTACTTTAATGAATTATATACAATTGACTTGTGACTCATGACGAGGTTGGATTGACCTAATATTTATATTAAGTGATCAGATTAACGGATTAGGAAGTAATGGTATGATGAATGAAGTGACAATCTGATAGAGTTTTGGCATCAAGTGGCCGATGGGTTTTCCAGATTTGATTGACCAATGAGTGCCTGGGCGCAGTAGCTCAAAAGTAGTATAAATAGTCGTTCATTCCCTCCAAATAAACATCTCTCTTTCGCCCTTCTTTTCCTATTTGTTTGAAGTAGCAAGAACCACTAGAGTAGGGAAGGTGGACAGGAGATCCCCAAAAGGCGTGGGTGATCATGCCTGGAGTGGCCGTGCTGCCAGCTCCCAAACCTCCTCCATATGAGGAACTTGCAGGAACCTGTCCAGCTGGCTACTATCGGATGCACTGACTGGCTGCAACTTTGTGGATTGCAGCGCGGGATTGCCATAGCCACCCAAGGTGGGGGATGGGCTCGCTGGGGCATGCTCAGATGGGTTGGTGAAGGGTCATGAGGGTGGGGCAGCGTGGAAGTGCCTGAGTCACCCAGGATGGGGGCAGGACTTTCAGGGGCACACGCCAAGGACACCTGGGGCTAAGGCAAAGTTGTTGTTGGTTGGTTGGTGGGTTGGACGCAGACTTGTAGGGGTTGGTACGCCAATGAAGGCGAAACAGCAAAGGGTCAACCAGTCTTCACACTGGTTGGCCTGGCACACTAGCAGAGCCCATAGCAATTTTGTGACACTGATCATGCTTCCTTAAGATGACTGAACAACTTAAGAGAGCCTGAGTGCTGATTAACCTGCTGGGCATTAAAGCTATAAGCTTATGACTACTAAACTCAGCATCAAGCTGGGGCAAAACATCAAAATTCCAATTGCTTATCTTGACTGCCCACCATAGTAACACTTAGTTGGGCCACCAATGAGTTGTTTAAATAAATGATAAGTGGAGAATACCAAGATGAGCATGAATCCGTTTAAAACTATTATCAGATCTACAGAAAAAAACAACTGTTGAAAATGGGACCTTTACAAGAACATTAAAGCAAGAAGTATATTTTTCCAAGACTCTTGGCCCAAACAGACCTAATAATGGCAGCGCATAAGGCCATAGGGCAAGGCGGATTTAAAAAGATGAAAGAGAATCTGAAGAAAATCTACTATTGGAAGTCAATGCATTTCTGACATCTAAGAAACGTTATAATGCTGTGCGGAATGTCAAGGAAAAAACCCATTCAAAAAAGCACATCTAACCAGCTTGTTTTGCCCAAATTTGCCTGATACACTGTATCTATTGACGTTGTCAGCCAACTTCCAACAAGCAATACAAAGGCTAAGTACATTATTGTGACCATGGACCACTTGACCAAATGGGTCAAGTCCAAGGCTATTTGGGAAGCAGGAGCAGCAACTATATACAAGTTCGTCCTTGAAAAGATCGTCCACAAGCATGGATGTCCCTAGGTATTCTTACCAATAATGAAAAAATTTTTACCACCACTGTCTTTGCCAAGCTCAATTAATTAATGGGAGTACAAGGTGTTTTCTGCTCCCTACCATCCTGAAACTAATGGTACAGTTGAGCGCGCAAATGGGACGTTGGTGAATATTATCAGGAAATCAGCTTTGGCAAAACCACCCAAATGGAGTACTTACTAAGTTCTGCAGTATTTTCCTACAATACCCCTACCATTCATCAACCAGGAAATCCCCTTTTTAAAGTATTATATGGAAGACATCCAGCTTTACTAACACTACTATATTCAGTCCTAGAGGATCTTAGCAAAAACACTTATCCTTGATATATTGAGAAGCTTGTTGATACTCTAATCAAACTACAAGCTCAATCCTTTAACAACAGTTTTGCCTAGAAAATGGCCCAACATCAAAAGGACTTAGAAGTTTGCTACAAATTGGCTGAAAATAAAGCAAACGATGAAATTTTATTTTTGCAACACCCATGGATTAGGTTAATTGCAAAAGTTAAATCGCATCTGGGTAGGGCCATTTGAATAATTGAGAAGACATCTAAGTTCATATACACAATCAAGGATATAAGGGCCAGAATATATACAACTGTCCATGAAAAATTTTAAATTTGTTAATGTCTAATTTAACTGAGGTAAGCCGACCAGGGGACAGACAATACCGATTTATGTAATGGGATAGGGGGAGGTTAAGTATAGCGATATTTTGGCACCCCAGAGTAGACAAGCTACTCCTGTTACCAGATGGTACCGCCAAGTATAGGGGTTGAATACCTTACTCCAAAGGGGTTTCCCTATTATGGAGCAGGTGTGGAGGAAGGGGTCCATATGCAGAAACCAGACTGGGAACCATGATTCAAAAAGTTGTTGTTGCTTCAGCCTCATGTATCCATATAGCAAAGCTTGAAAGTGTTCCAGTAGGTGTAAGTAAAAACTGTTCATTGTCCCACGAATGGTGGGCACTGTTCCCTTGAAGGCATCTAGTGCTACAGTGCTGATTGTCCACAGTGCAATGGCGAAATTAGGGATAAAAGTGTGGGTGATATCAGGGATTCAAGTTGGAGTGCGATGAGACTTTTGGAGATTGACAGCTCCTGGTCATTTTGGGTTCTTAACAGACGTGCAACTCCCACCAATGGCTCTAGATGGGGGGCATGCTTTGAGGCGGTTGTGCAGTGATCAATCCCCTCCACACACTGCGCACGCTGCATGAAGAGAGTTGGAGTGACTGCTGTTCTGTCAGTTCTTCTGAGGCAACTCCAGGTGTTAGCTCTTACTCTTGGCTGGAAGAGCGGATGATGTGTTAGCCTTCATATTGCCTTCTAGGTTGTGAGATCATATGGGAAGTCCAAAGCATCCAGGTAGTCGATTCTTGAGATGAATGGGGCAATATCATGTGTGTACCACTGGGGGTGGTCTACTGGTTTCCTTAACATGAAGTGAGCTCTGGGCCTTCCCCTTCCCTGACTAGTGCCTGTGAGAGTGATGCTCCACCCTATGAGCCAAATGGTGAGGAGGAGGCGTTTAAAGTGAGGGGGTTCCATGTGGCTCGATGCATTGGGGCGGTTTGCAAGGTATGTGATCAGGATGGACGGGTTATGCAGGTTGGATAGTTTGAGCGCCTGTGCAAAGTTGTCCCTCGTCGCTCTAGACCAGTGTTGTTGTGGGAGGTCTGGGGCTAGGACTTCCTCTATCTAGGTGCCCAATATGCAGTTGGCGTGGACCTCAAAGTCTATTAGGCCCATGACTCTGCTGGAGCATGGGCCGAAGAGTGTTTCCATATGTGCAGGTGGACAGGGCCCAGGCCACAGACATCCCTGGATAAGTGCGCGAATTGAGGATATGAATGTAATTGAGAAGGAGGTTGCATGTAGGGGAACCATAGCATCGAAAGGATGAGTGAGTTGGAAACTGCCACTCACCCCATTAGTCCTGGGGATTTTCCCTTGGGGGAGGCGACGCGGTTGGACAACCACTATAGTAAATTGTTCTCAATTGTCTCATTGGCATACCCCCTGTTTCCAGCCATATACCAAGGTGGCGAATAGGGTTGATTGAGGGAGGTGATGCAAAGGGTAGGATGAGTGGGTTGTTTCTTTGTGGGGGCTGTGAGGTTTGGGTGTTGTGGCCCAGTTGTTAGCATACTTGCCTAGAAGATTATTTCTGTATTCCTTTTGTTGAGTGACGCATTGCTCACAATGGAATAAACCTCCAGGGTGTTTTCCAGCTTTCAGACATCATTGTTGTTAGCTATAGCTGTCATGCATCAATTGCAAAGGCTAGTAGCATGACTTTTGGTTGGCCTTGTGCGGTTATTCCCATGAGGCGTGAGTCAGTGACGCAAAGGAGTGGACCAAAACTGAAGTTATACAGCAGTAGGCTAAGGGGTCCCCTTGTTTGAGCCCTTTGTGTGGTGTGATCTTGTTGGTTAGGAAGCCAGGGCTGCATTCATCCATGGATTAAGATTCTATAATGAGCATCTCCCAGTTTATAAATCTGGGTGGGAGTTTGAAGGCTATTAGGCATTCCTTCAGGTAAGGGCAACAAACGCGGTCATATGCCTTCTCCTGGTTTAGGAATACCAGGGCTCCAGTTGCTTTGGACTGGAATACTTTGGCGACGGAGTGTATATTGGTTCAGATTGAACACTCTGGTATGAACCAAACTGATTGGGCGACAGGAATCTGGAGGCTAATGTGCCTATTCTGGTGAATAAAATTTTTGTAAGTAGTTTTATATCAGTGTTAGAGAGTGCAATTGGGCGCCAGTTGGCCAGGTCCAGTTTGTCGCTCTTCTTAAACAGGGTTATTACATAGGAGTCCTGGCCACCATCAGGAGGTGTGTCTCCAGCAGGCACTAGTTCATTGATGCCAAAAGGAGGGGGCGATTTGATTGAAGTATTTCATGTAAAATTCATAGGGTATCTGTAAGTCCCAGGGAATGTCCCCTGTGTTTCGATCAGACCCTCTTCCCATTTATGGGTAAAAATGCTCCAAAGAGGGTGGCTGTACCCCTTGTTACCCAGGGCGATCTCGCCCATGTGGTAGATGAGCACTGGGTAACAGCCCTCTCTCTTTGGATCCCTCCCCCAGTGCCCACACTTACCTCGGCCAAACTTGTATATCTGATGAGGGAAATTTGTGCCAATATCACCAAAATGAAGTCAGTTGGTTTGAAAGCAAGTGGAAACAAGCCCGATGATCAGAATACAAATAGTCAAAAAGGAACAAAGTTTGGTTTACCAGCTGGAATCGCCAATGGTTTTGATTTGGCCAACACTGTGATCATCTAAATTAACCCCTCTCAAAATCATCAGGGATTATCCATGACGTGCAGGTAGTAGCATCGGACACCATCAATGATAGTTTGAAGCTCCCTTCTGGCAAATTGGGCGTTGTAGCTGACACAACTCTTTTGACTAGACAAATGGCCCAGCAACTGGGCATGGGCGGGTTGGGAATCCTGAACCTATTTCCAACCAATTGGGACCACAACTACATGGGGTGGCCCTGGTGGATTCTGACTCCTCATCAGGCCAGACACCATTGTACCAACTGTCAGAAATAAAGTCAAGCCTAGGTTTGGGCGTTTGAGTTCAAACTGACAGCGACTTGGCCTGCCACTGAATTCTTTGATGTCAGTTACCATTGAGCTTATCTGCCCCCATTCCCAAATAATTCGCCAGTTAGGTCAAAATTGAGGGTTCTGATTCCTGCGTGTTTCTGCATCAATTGACCACTATTTAATCAGTTGCATCACACTGAAAAACTGTTGGTCGATTTTTTCACTTTCCTTTGAATAGATTTGCCTTCAAAAACTATCAATTTTTAATTTAATTGATATCCCTCTGGCCGCATTCCCAATGGCTTTTCTCTGGTGGCCTGTCAGTCCCTATACCGTATGGGCCTTACCAGTACTGATGGTCACTATGGCCCCTACCCTTGTCAACTGGATTCAGAGAGCTAGATACTACTGGCAATTCAACCCCATCATTTTGAACATCCGCCAACAATACACTGAGATCTTGTGGCCTTACATCCACCACTTCCAAGCAAGGATACGCCCACTTGTCTCCTCAGTTGAATTGAACCCACCCACCGGTGACCTTGTAGAAAATATACCTGTGGTACCATCCCCTTCAGAGAGACAACCAGTGCTTGGGGTTGTCTCCATTTGATTCATTCTCAGTTTGCTGTTCACTATAGCCCTACGCCAATGGTTTATTATCTCTCAATGTCTGGCTCCATACAACACCATACATGTGGCATTGCCTCTGGCATTCTGGCTTGCTATTTGGGTGCTTATGCATCCCAACTGGCAGGCCGGTCTAAACTTCTTCTGCCATTTTAATGACAGTATCCCATCAGACCCTGGGCATTTCCTACATGGTGCACCACGGACTGTGTCCCAGAGCTCCTCCTGTGTGATTAAGTTTAGGAGCTTATAGTCTGGCGGTGTGCTTTCTATTCCAGCGTTGTGTAAAAAAATTTTCTTTTTTTGAGGTTCAGTTGGGGGCGTCATAGTATAGTTTGATGTAGTAGCGGTGTACTTGTGCCTTGACCTCCGCTGGGTCAGTTCCACGGTGCTGTCATCTTTGCAGACCTATGTGCACGCGGGCTGGTTGCCATGGAAGTGAAATTGGCGAAAGAAGTATGCCATGCAGGTTTTTCCTTCTTTTATAAACTTTCTTTTCTTGTTACTTTGATTCTGTTCTGTTATTCAAAGATGAGGGCGTTTATATGGGCGGGTATTTCCGCCCATTTGCGCCCCCAGTTGGGGCTATAGCCAGACTTTAAGGTTTGAGCTTGAGGTGGTCCAGTTACGCCATGGTGCACCTATTTTGTGGCTGTGTTGGAAGTGTACTTATGCAAGGCTCGATGGTGAGTTTTATTTTTTATAATGACTTTGGAATTTGCCCAGGTTTTGATGGGGTACAATATGAATGGGGGTGCGAATTTTATTTTGTGGCCATATGTTTGACCTAGTCAGATATTTTGGGCAATTTTAAGTTTTCTGAGTGTAGCTTTCTCCAGGTTGACACCTGTGTGGGAGTTTGGGTTTGTGAAAGCTGCACCAAAACAAGTCAGTGGTCAGAGAAATTGATCTTTTTTGGTTAGAAGTTGGAGATGTTTGAGTGGTGGGTTTTCAGGGCAAGGAGGAAGTTAATGCGGCTCATTGAGATGAGCGTTCCCTCGCGTATGTTTGAGCAGTCATGTGAGGAAGGAGTGGTGAACTGGGGGGAGGGTATCATGTAGGCAAGGGATGCCTTCATTGCATGAAATTTGATGTGCCCTGGGTGGTAGCCCCTGGGGTTAGGCCATCGTTCCATTTTGGGATTAGCCCAGCAGTTGAAGTCGCCAGCAGGATGGTATCTGGTGGGAGGGTGAGTGTTGGGATGGTTTTGAGGAAATGTTTTCTCTCAGATACAGTGCACAGTGCATAGATGAATGCCATTGAGATTGTGTCCTCTTGGCATGTGATTTTTGCTACCATAACGCGGCCATGTATATACAAAGTGGATCTAATGATTTTTAGTTTTTTGGATAGTGGATAAGCTCCCTACAGTGGGACGTCCATACTGATTGGGATGGTGAGACCCTGGATGACCAGGATCCCTCTTCCTCCTGTAGACAGTGGGTTTCTTGGATGGCCAAGATATCTACAGGGGGTATTCTCAGGAAGTCCAGCTTTTTGGCTTGGGACAATTGAGCCCTGGCTCCCACGAATTTAACATACCTATTGACACTGAGTTGCCCGTGGTGGCTCAGGAGTGGTTGCGAGTGCCACCCAGCCCTAACCCAGTGCTTATATTGTGGTATCTGCTCCTTGTCACTGGGCAAGTCCACTCTGAATCGTTGTCCAATCCCATACCCTGTGCTGATTGACCTCAGGTTTTGCAGTTTTTAGGGTTTGAGTCGGATTTTCCTGCCTGTGACTCAAGGTGGTTCAGTGCAGTGTGCTGATTGTTTTCTGTGGTTGCTAGGCTCAAATTTATAGATGTGGGTCCCGCATTTTCGCCCATGACTTAGGGCTTATCATCGAGTTATATCAGAATCCAACACTAGGTAACCTCCATGATTGCCCTTATATTTTGTGTCTAAGATAAACAAGTTTACTTTTTCTCCTTTTTATATTTTAAGATAAAATTGCAATTTATTTTGTAATTTCCTTACCTGAACAAGTATCTGGTAAAAGACTTCTTGCTCAAAAAAGAAAAAAAGGTATTATCTAACTCATATTGGGCTTTAAGTCTTGGTTAATAATTATTAGAGGGATCCATGGTAACGTACCCATATTTTTATCAAAAGTATTGCTCCCTGCCAGGTCTACCATTAGTTTGCAGTGAAATTATAAAACATAAAAGCAACAATGGACAAGAACTATTTAGCATTAGATCCCTCTTCAGATCAATAACCCCCTAAACTCTTGGCCAAATTAACTGGTATGATGCATGAATGTAGCAAATAATTCTCACCCTTGAGCAACACCAACTTGATCTTTGAGATGCAACTGCCAAGCTCAAAAGTAAAATGTGGCAGTTTTCTCATCTCGTTGCTACCAAATCAGCCCTTTGTTCCGCCCATGATCTGGTAAACTCCATAATTGAGGATATTAAAACCTTAAAATGTAGACAACCTCCATCCGACAAAACCTCCAGCAATATCAGTTCCTCTTTAGGTGAAAACGTCCCCCTAATGTCAGTTCACATTGTTTGGCCTTTAACCCTCCCCCAGTGGCACATTCAAAACTGTCATTTAAATAAAAGTACGTCCCAGGTGAAGGGAGTATCTTCTATATCTTTTTCTGTTTATGAAAGTGCCTTGGAGGAAGCCACTGACACCAAACGTCTTAAATACCTAACTAACTGTCTTAGTTACATAGCTCAAGTCATTATGGTACCTCACCTAATGCATTTCCAGACTTGGGATGACACCAAGACAGCCTTGATTTGGGAATTAAGAAGCGACCTATCTTTATACAATCAAAAAGCAATCTTTTATATGCATAATCCTCAATAGGGGAGAAACCTTCACTGAGTTTGCTCACCATTTTCACCTCAAGGCATAAACGTTGGTTTCTTTAAATTATCTTACTTTAGATGATGCTATCAATACTTTGTTTTCAGCGTTTAAGAATATAACTAACATTCTACCTTATCTTAAAGCGGTGAAGTCTAACTGGACGTCTCACCTCCATATCAAAGAAGTCATTTTGGAAATTCTGGCTGATCTGCTCAAACCCGCTGGGCCCCCTCATTATAATAACCATAAGCCTTGGGCCCAAGTGCTAGCAAATAAACCCCCCAAGCCACCTACCCCCAAATTATCCTGCACTTTATTGCAAGAGAAACAACCATACTGTGGACACTTGTCACATCTTTCTACATAGGTCAGCAAAAGATCAGTCAGTATAGGGAAAGAGGCTCCCAATGCTGACGACAATCAAGTGCCTCAGGACCCTTGTATTATCTCTAACCATAAACCCAGCACCTCAAAATGCTTTGTGTTAGAAGCGCCTGAAGAAGTTGACGTACCACTTTCTATTCAAGAAAATAAAGATCTTCTTCTTCCATATTTTTATGTTGTCCATTTACTCAATCAACTCTTGGAGGTCAGTTACTCTATGGGAAGCCAAGCACTGGCAGACAAAACCTTCAAAAGTATTGAACAGACCTAAGCTTGGCCGCGGCACAATTCCTCACTTGCTTAACTACAGTTCCCCCACAAAAGTTTAGTAGCTATTAATTCCCAGTTTGGCTCTTTGGTTTGAGTAGAGGTAGTCGTTAATAAGGTTAAAGTCTTAGCAATAATTGATCTGGCTCACCAGTTAATGTTATATTCTAACGGCTTAACCAGAAAATGAAAATGGCTCCAGACTTGATTCACAGTGCTGAATATGGGATGTTTGGTAGTCAAATGACTAAAGCAATTGAGGCATATTCCGCCTTACCTCTCCAATCTTAAAAAACTTCTAATTACTGCCCCTGTTATAGAATCAAAAAACAATAATTATGATGTACATTGGGGTCCAACTGATGCAGGAGTTTAACTGCATCATCAACCACAAAAAATATCTGTCCCTACTAGGATATCAGATTCTGTTAATATTTGAACTCAGTCAAAAGTAAAGGAGCCCAAAAAATGAATCAGCCTTCTCAAATACCCATCCTACATTCTTAAAGTCAAATATAGTGGTAATCCAGCAAGTTTTATGCTGGCTGGTGCTGATAACAGCCAGATTACCACAAAACTTTTTTAAACTAAAAGTATTCAAGGTGGGTCGACCTTGGGACAAATATACCACAACAAGAATTTTCTAGCCAAAACTTTCTTTTACCGCTCAAAGTCACTTTTGAGCGATTTTAAATTTAAAAATTTCATTTATCCACAGCCGTCTGCCCAAACCTATTCTTTGATGTCCTTGGCTCCGCCGCCTGCAACCCCAGTGTGGGGCAGCAGTGCACCCCCACCTACCATTTTCTGCCCCGCGGGCAAGCGCGTTTGGATGGGCTCAAATAGCCCGCCCACTGCTTCCAAACCGTTTTGTCCCCCCACGGGACTTAGCGCTCCACCTGGCGCGCGTCCACCCTTCTCGCCCCCATCCTCTCGCCCTCCCTCGCTCTGCCATTCGCTATTGCCTCAGAGTGGACTATGGGCATTTGTTCCCATATGCTGATAAGGCAATTATTGAGCTAGCCACTGTGGCCTTTGCGCCAGCTGGCTTTATAGACTTCCGCCCTTTTAAGGGCTACTTTGATGTTGGGTTCCAATCTGAGGAGGATGCTGAAGCGGCAGCACAAACTCCTCTAATTTATAAAAAAAACCCCATTCCCACAACCAGTACTTGCCTCCCTTCAGACACCACGCTGGTGGTATCCTTTGCAAATCTCCCATCCCACCTTCCACCCCAGGTTTTGTATGACCAGTTGGTCGCGGGGCTCATGGCTTATGGCACTCAGCCCAACCTCATCTTTGCTATTCCATCTGGTGCGGAGCGCCTTGCTGCTCCTCAGGCAACAGCCACCATCATACCACACCACCCTACCATAGCTCAACAAATCACACCCCGCGCTAGTGTGCTGCAGCGCCTGATCATTTCTTTTGGGCTCAGGTCGATTATGGTAGGCAGATTTGTTCCCTCTGCTTTGGCCTCGACCATTCAAAAAAGCGTGCTCTCAGGCCAAATCCGCTGCTGCGGCTTCTGAGCCTCCTTCTGGAGGTTCAGTATGGGGCGCTTTGCTGCCCCCTCCCACCCTCCAATCTCGTTCAGTGGGCCCACATGGAAAATCAGCCTCCCCAAAGCCTCCAGCCTCACTCTCCCACCTAAATCTACCCCAGCCAGTCAGAGCAATGCTTGGACCACCTTTGGCACCCAAGCGGCTGCCCATTCGCCCAATCCCACCCACCCAAATTCGAACACCGCTATTCCAGTGAACCAAAATCCATGGGATCTATTGGCTGAAACTGACGAATCAGGTAATGTCCTCATTATTAAGCATACAGGTCAACCTCTCTGCCAAGGCGATTATGGTCAGGCAGAATTTTTCCTTCCTGACTTTGATGAAACCCCTACCCCTCGCCATTTCGCTCCTCTGCCAAATACAGCCCCCTTCCAAAATGATCACCAGCTCGCCTTAGCTGCGGTGGCCTCTCTTCATTGCCTGAAACTACGCACCGCGGTGGCCCAGTCAGTGGCTCAGCTCCAGCATGGCCTGCCCACCCTCTTCTTCCCCCCGACTTCCCTGAATCTCCCTGCAGTGACATCTCAAAACTATTCGATGATGCTGAAGTTGCTGTTATGAATGTTGCAACGATTGCTTCATTCAACCCCTCAGCCAAAATCACCCACCACAGTATCTCCCTTTTAACCCAACTTCCTGAAGCCCGCAAAGAAGCTGAAGTTCTCCTCACAGCTTTTGTTGAAACACTTTCCTGTCATTGTCTTGATGCGGAAGAGGAAAACTCCTACTATGCTGACCTCAACCCCCACTATGCGGATGCCCCAACGCCCTGGCTCTCTGCTCTGATCTGGTACTGTAACCAACTTCCCTTGATCGAGGTGGGTCTTTCTGAAAACCAACCCCCCAACATCTCCTCACCCTCTGCCATGGTGGGTTAGCAGTTTCTTCTTCCCACCTGGTTAGTAGTTTTGTTTTGTAATTTTGAGTGTTGTGTTTGGTACTGTCCATCCCCTGGTCAGCGTAACTCAAAGAAATCGAGAATCTTCTAGCCAGCACAAGATTTTAATTTGTATTAAACAAAACCTGCACTAAGGAGGGAGCAGGTTTTATCCTCCCAGGCTAACCATCCTTTAAAACTAAAGTTAGTACTTTTTAATTAAAAGTGATAATAAGTTTTTAAAGGTTTTTATTGGGTGCAGGACAAGAAGCAAAAGGTGAATTTTACAAAACTACCGCTCAGCATTTAAACTATATTGAGTATTGAGGGTCAAAGAGAATTCAATGCTAATGTTTGGAATAGCTTATTAAGGTCAAAATTAGTTAATATGGAAAGTTGCCCTATCACAGCTTGGAAAGTTTCCTTCACTTTAGCGATGTGATTGAAGGAAGTTATTTTTAGGCAAAACAAAATCGTGGGGTAACTATTTGATATATTTTAATCAATCATCATTAGTGAAAATAATTGAACCTTGGGGGACCCCTGCCAAGCCTATAAAATGGGGTGGTCCCCGCTTAGGGGTTTAAAGGGAACTAGACGTGGCTGGGAGAGTACCATCCAATGGATACCCCAGGGTCCACCGCATGGTTGGAGCAATATAACTGCCCAATCTTGTGCTAATTGCCAGTCTGGTATAAGTAGAGTGTTACCCTGATTCAAGGGGTTCCACACCAAGGAATTGACCAGGGTCTTTTGACTGATACTATCAATATTTTATTCAAACAACTCTTTTCCCCATATTAAATTTGTAAATGTCCAACGTTTCCCGGTTTTGGCCTATTTTGACCCAGAACATTCTTTTCTATATGCTGAGAGGGTATTGTCCAACAATTATAAAGACTTAGGAGAAAAACTAAGTTACTCCCTGAGGTCGTGGACGCCAAAAATGGGATTGCTCTGTATGCCTACCATCCTATTATAATACCCTCTGGATCACAATTGATTGTGGATATGGGGATCATGATTCAAATCCCTTCTAACTAAATTTTGGAGCTAATTGGCCACACAAACCCTTCAATCAAAGAAGCATCAACCTGTCCGGGGATTTTGTATTCTGCTTATAGGAAATCAACATATATATTAAGGAATTTAACAGATCAAACCCTCCAAGTTCCTCAGTATGCCCCTATTGCTTACGTAAAACTATGCCCTAATAAAAATTTTGTCAATGTGAGTTGTTTGGCTCTTTACAAGATTTAGGGTTTGATCCCCTACCATCAGAGCTCTGATTGAAGGTAGAATTAGAGATAATCTTTGAATTTTTGTGTGCTCGTTAGGGCACCCTGTGCAGGCAACTTTGTGGGGTGAAACCCAGGGTACTGCCTCCACTGCACTGGGTCTGCGCGAATCTAAGCACCAACGAAGTGGGCCTGACCACGGGTGAGGTGGCTTACACCATCCCCAAAAATTAGAGACAAACTCACTACTAACAAATGCCAGAATGTCAAAGACCTCCTCGAGGAGTATTGCAATATTTTTCCTTGTGACCACGTGATTGTGGAAAGGTGTCTGGGGTAATTCACCAAATTAGGACTGGGGCACACCCTCCATTCAAATCTCGGCAATACAAAAAATCTAAATTGGAGGAAGCTCAAGTGGCCCTAGAGCTACAGCAACTGTTGAAAGCCAGATTATTTGTGCCTTCAAAAAGCCTGTGGGCTTTCCAGCTCTTATTAATTTTGAAAAGGGATAGTGCTACAATGTTGTCATGGATTATCGCTGCCTCAATTCAATCACAAGAAAAACAGCTATCCTTTGCCGCATATATATGACTCCTTATGCTTGATGTCAGGTTCACACTATTTTTGGCTATGAATCTTGCCAGTGGTATGGCAAGTCAATTTTACACCAGAGGATTGGGAAAAATGCACCTTCATCTCAATTGAAAGATCGTTATAGCCCACTTGAAAGCCGCAGAGGCTATGTAACGCCCCTGTTACCTTCCAACAAGCCATGGACGAAATTTTTGGTGATTTAAAACGTTCTTGTGTGTTAGTTATCTCAAAGATATTAAAATTTGTTTAGAACCTTTTTTCAAACACATAGATCATCTCAGGCTAGTTTTCCAGCAGCTACAGCAAGCTTCGCTAAAATTAAAGCTGTCAGAATGCTCCTTTTTCAGAATAAAAATGGAATACTTAGGACATAAGGTAGGGAAAGCCGGATTATCCATGAGGGATGACATGGTCCTAACCATTTCCAAAATGCCCCACTCTAAATCCCTACAAGACGTACAAGTTTTTTGGGGATGTTAGGATATTATCGCAAGTTTATCCCCATTTTACTGACACCTCTGACTCTCTAGTATATTTACTGAAGAAAGGGATACCCTTCCAATGGAACAAAGAGCAGAAGGCCTTCGACCTTCTATGTGTCTCTCTCTCATTCTCCATTACTTATTCATCCTAAGCTCAGTAGACCCATTCTACTCTTTATCAATGCTAGCAATATTGCCATCAGAGCCATACCATCTCAGCACAACGAAAACTTAGTGGACCATCCTATTGCATACTATAGAAAAACTCCAACCAAAGCTGAACGCAACAATAGCATTATGGAACGTGAATTCTTGGCAGTACTACTGACTATTAAGCATTTTTGTCCTTCTTTATACATGAAACATTTCACCATAATCACCATTCATGCTTCCTTGTGATGGCTATAGCAAATGAAGTACCCCAATGGGAGGTTAGCCCTAGGGCGTTAAAACTTAAAAACTAAAATTTTTATTATTCATCAACCAGGGTCAATACACCAAAATTTGGATTGCCTATTCCAACTTCCCATATTATCTTTAACTGACCCTGAGGAGGATAAACTCTACGACCTCTCAACTCAATCGCATTTATAAAAAATGAACCCCTGAATTTACAAAAAGAATTAGCAAAAAGGTTGGTTAATCTCTAAGTTAAAGATGCTAAAATATACAAACTTGTAGCTCAGTAATGGTTGCCCTACATATTCCCATCAGCAAGAACTGACATCATATTAGAGGGACATCGGCAAGTCAGTCATTAGGGAATTTAGAAAACTTACCTTTGTCTCAAGGCTCAATGGTAATGGGAAGGAATGCTTGTCTCAATACAATACATATTAGGTCCTTATAGCGTTTCAAAGCCTGGCCAGACAAAATACAAAATTTTAACAACCAGTGATTCCACCCTGTGGACCCTTCCATACTATTAGCATTGATGTTGTTGGACCCCTCTCTCAAGCCTTTAATGGTCATCAGTTCCTACTTCTAGCTTTCGATTATTTAACTAAGTGGATTGAAGATGTATCACTACAATCTGCTTTGGTAAAAGCTACTGCCACCTTCTTATATAAATGGAGTATCACTCAGCATGTATGTCCTAATGCAATTCACCTCAATAATGGGCAAAATTTCTGATCAGCACTAGTTAATGATTTAGACATACTAATATGATCCACTCAGGTATTTTCCACTCCAAACCATCCTGTAACCAATGGAAAGGTAGAGTGAATAAATGCTACTTTAACTGCCACTCTCTAGAAAATGGCTGTCAATAGAGTGTCTATAACTCTCTCAGTTCCGTTCTTGGCGGTGCACAAAGCACTGGATTACAGCAAAGGAACTTGTCGTCAGAGTGAACATAAAGATAGCCCAACAGAAGGAGCTGGAGCTAAGAAGAAATGGGGCGAGGGTGTTGAACACAATGAAAGTAATAACATATCAAGCAAACAGCAAAATTTGGCTGCGCCCCAAAGGTCAGTTCATAACCGAATTTTGTACAGGGCTAGAGTGCTTAGGTGACCTAGTTTGAAGAGGACTGGGTAGGCCCAGCGGTCTACCTGAAGCTGTAATAAATTTTTAAAGGATAAATAGGCTAACACGTCGCAAGACCTCCTGGAAGAGGTCAAAGCACAGGTTTGCTCAAGTCAACATATAGAAAAATATAAAAATCACTAGGGGGTTTATTGGGGAAGATGACTAAGGTGCTACGTTGCTCTTAAGAAAACATAATTAAGCTAACTAGTGGAAATTATGTATCAATGAAAGTGGTACCAAGACTTGGTGCATAATAGCGCATGCTTTCATCCAAAAGGGTAACATATTTTTTGAAACCAACCTTAATCAAGTGATCAATTGAAGCTGAATCTGAATTGAGCTCGCAATTTTGTAAATAGAACGGGTTTTAAACCCTCATTCACCGATTAACCAAACTGAGCCATCATCATTTAAAATAAAACATATCCATTTTAGTACAAGAGCCTAAACAGGGGCTGGGCTTTAAACACCTCACTTGTACTAACCTGAGCGTACCTAACTTGTACCCAGCTTTGATCCAAGGTGTACTTAAGGTCAGGAAGGTCCTACAATTTGAACCTTTGGATCTCCTGCCTCCCAACCTTGTCCCTGCTGTTGATGCACTCAATAAGGTCATGTATGGAATTTCAGCAAGGTTTTAGCTCACTGGTGCTGGTACAGCTAGATTACACAAAAAATGTAAACCTAAAAAGATAATTTTTCCAAATAAAAGTAAAGGTTGGGGTTTTAGTTTTTTATTTATTAAGAGCGGGAAAGAAGAAAAAGTGAGTGCTTCAATAATAATGCTTAGTATTTAAACTATCTCAAGTATTGAGAGTCAAAAAAATACAATGTAGCATACAGACTAGCATAAATGCATTCTAAAATAGGAAATATGTGTTTTTTCCTATAAAAGCTCAGAAAATTTGAGCTACTTTGGCAAAATGACAGATGAGAATGTACTGTTGGGGCAGAATGTACCCATGCGGTAATGATTTGATATATTTCAACCAATCACCATTTTATAAGTTAATTTTACCTTGGGGGACCTCCGAACTCCTATAAAAGAGGGTGTTCCCCACTTAGATATTGTAATAGAACTAGATGTGGCAGAGGAATAAACATTTGATGGATTCCCTAGAATATGCCACGTAGTTGGAGGAATCCAATTATTTGATTTCAAGTTATTTGCCAGTTTAGTATTTGGAAAAGTGTTACCCCAATTCATGGGTTTCATCAAGAATTGGCCAGGGTCATTTGGCCAATATAATCTTTAGTATCACTTAAAACATTTATATTAATATTGAAATTTTGCAAATGGCTGACATTTCTCCTTTTTAGCTGATTTCAACTTAAACATTCATAATTTGCATCTGGGAGAACAAATTTATGACATCACCCCATTAAGAATGTTGGTGGGAGAATAGGGCCATAGGAATCGGCCATGTATCTGATTGATAGTAATCCAGGTGGCTAAGGATTTTATGGAGTAACCATTGTCTCTTTTGTAGATGTTGAATTTTTGCCCATATTCCCAGCTGACCAGATTACGTGGGATTGCAATGGGATAATTCTCTGATGCAAAGTGAATTGGGAACTTTTCTCTCTCGTTGCAAACACTTTTGCAACAAATTCAATTCAAATCTAAGGTAAAGTTTTATAATCTCATTGAGGAGATTAGTTTTTCACCCAATGTTGGGGAGCAGTTGGGCGAGTAAAGTTAAGGGCACAGGTGTTGGCCCCATGTCAACCAAGTTTCATAAACGCCCTGGAGAGTCTGGAGGAAATGATGAGCTTAATAAAATCTGGCAGTTACCATTTCCCCGGAAAATTTAGCTTGGCAAGAGCGTTGCAACCAGTGCATCTATATGCCGCACTCCCAATCACTTTTGTTGGTGGAACATGTGGTGCGTGATTCCTGGATGTTCAGCAATTGCGCTTTGGGATAAGTTTCGTGGAGATGTACACAAATATTTCCTGAGCGTGGTGTATGTCGCACCCCATTTCATGCCACATGATTGGCTGGATCTGGGCTTCAAAAGTAAGGATGCGGTGGACAAAGCCAAAAAGGTGCGCATAATAGTAGACCTCCTAGATGGTCAGGGGGTTGTTGAAACAAAGCGCACCCATTGGACTAAATTCAACCAAATTTTTGTAACTTCTGACTTCCTGCCCACAACAGTCAAGTGCACCCTAATCAAGCACCACCTGAAGGCTGGGCTCACCATTTATGGTGAAATACAATCCTTTAAAATGCAGCGCTTTATGCTAAGCCAAACCTGTGCACAGGTAAAGTGATTGCAGTCCTCACCCCATTCGCGTGGATAGCAGAGGATTTGACCCAAATCCCACACACCACTTTTGTCAACATTGATGGGCATGACATCCAACCTTTCAGGGTCACCGCGGACAGCGCACCTCCCATCTGCGCGTTCTGTTAGCACTTTCAAGCCACAAGGCCCACCCATGCCCCATCAAGGAGGGCGTTATGCATCAAGAAATTGTCTCAGATTTAATGGCTGGGGGAGAAGCCCACTATGAACTAACCCTAAACACCAAGGCAGCCTTCCCGTGGGGAGATTAAGGCTGCTATATCCTAGTCAAACCAGTGTCCCCGCAAGAGCGAAAGAAGGCAAACAGGCCTGCAAGGCGGTGTCCAAGGAGGCGGCCAAGCCCTCTTCCGCTATCCTGCCAGCCCAGCTCCAGGAGGACATTGAGACTTTCATGGTGGAAGCAGCTCATGAATCCCTCAACCAATCAGATTGGGGCGCCCAAGCCAATCGGGCCACCCAAGCTATGCACCCAATGGGCGAGTCAGTTTTACCCAACCAACTCGTCCAAGCATCAATTGGGACTGATTCAGTCACCAACAATCCTGCCAATTTTCCACCTCCAAGCAATGGTGCACCACAAAGTCACACACTGCAAAAAACTTGTCTCGCAGCAGGGAAAAAGTGAAGGCAAAAGCCATTGTGAACCAAACTGATAAAGCTAACCAATCTGACATCTACTTCGTAGCATCACATACCTGAGGCGCCAGCAAGCACCGTGAAGATTAAGAGAAGGCTGAAGGGCTCAGGTGCCCTTCCCCTTGCACCTAAGGTTCGATGGGTGGGGAGCCTTTACTTTAGGGACATTAAACATCACTGGAATCAAGGCCTCACCATCCTGGGCTAGAAAACTGAGTTTTTACAATATAATTTACCTGTGGACATCCTGGCCATCCAGGAAACCCACTGTCCACGTGGTTCTGAGGAAACATGGAAAAGCATGATCCTCCCTTCGCTCTCCTTTTGGTTCAAGCACTGTGGGGTCTAGTTTGTGTGAACAAAAATTTTAAATTTATTTCTTCAAATTCATTCCTAACTGGCCGCGTCCTGGTTGTCACCTTTTTGTGGGACAACGAAGTGCACAATATTGTCAATGTTTACGCCCTGACCTGTGCATGTGAACGTCAGGAATTTTCTCATTGGTCAATTCCCTTCCATTACCCCCTGACCCTTTCATCATTGGAGACATAAACTGCTGGTTGAGCACGTCCACAGACCACTGGCCCTGATCACCTGCACCCCATAGGGGCACGTTGAGCTATGCATTCTCAAAGCCACCCTAGGGTTGGTCAATACTTTGCCGCGCCATGCTCCACTTCTCAAAAACATGTCACGACCCCACGTTCACAATGGCCAGTTAAGGTCCATGTCCCGCATTGACCTTATCCTCACGTCATTGAAATTTAAAACCCAAATTTCCCAATTCACCTTGAATAAGATCGATTTCCCTGACCACAGGATGTTAATGATTACCTTCCATTTATCCAGCCCAGCAGCTCAGGCTCCAAAATGGTGCAAACTTTACCCTGCCAAAATTGCGTCGCCAAGATTTTCCCCATGGGTGGAATCTGTGGCCTTGGCTCCTGAGTTTGTCAACCGTTTTGTGCAGATCCTATAACCACATGGTCTACTTTCAAGGCTCGCACAATCCACCAGGCTTGCCACCTTTCCTCCCGCTGCTCACGGGCCACCTCAACAATCATTTCGCGCACCCTGGCAGAGTTGGACCACCTGGAGTCCAATGTCCCCGCCGTGGGCTACAGCCCTGCCTGGGGTTGCAAGTGGGCGGATGTGGCCGCCCACCTTAATGCTCTGTTGAGACAACACAAGCATCGAGTTTGTGCTCATTATAAGGCTAAACACATTACAGTGGGTGACATGTGCTCCGATTACTTTTTTCAAAAATCTTCACACCACGCTTTGCTTGGCCTGCACACAGGTGAGAAGGCCAGAAAATTCCGTAGCGGATATGCCAGCCAAAGTGGTGGCTGAGATACAAAACTATTATTTCAAGCTGTATTGTTTCAATCCAATTCTGCCAGCCAAAATGGCAAATTTTCTCAATAGTGCACACATCTGCACCATTTCTTGATTCCTGGAGTTGATGAATTTGATTATTCAGGATTAACTCTGATCCACCATTTGCGGTGCACCGTTTAGGAAATGCCCAGGTCCAGATGGAAACCCTTATGAGTCCTACAAGAAGTATTTCAGAGATTTATCCTCCTTTCTGATGGCCTCTCTTAACCAATGCCTTCAGAAAACGCGCCTCCTACCTGGAGGACAAGAGCCCTACACTATAAAATTATACGAAAAAGGGGATAGGCTGAACTTGGCCAACTGGCGCCCATTTCTCTCACTAACACTGATACAAAGCTTTTTACTAAAATCATGGCTAACCGTCCAGGGATTGCTGCCTCTGCTCTCATCTCCCCTGAAAAATTCAGTTTCATACTCAGAAGGTCGATTTGGGACAATATACACACCGTAGCCAACTTCTGTCTGTCCACAGCCTCTGGAGCTCTTGTATTTTAGACCATTAGAAGGCCTATGATAGAGTTAACTGGTATTACCTCAGAGCCTGCCTCCATAGGTTCCGCCTACCCCCTCGCTTCAGCAATTAAGTGATGTTGCTAACGGAATCTGCCACAATGGCTGTGCGTGGCCCTGGCTTTCTCATGGATGTAGTCCGTCCTCAAAGGGCCTACGCCAAGGGGACCCGCATAGCCCATTCTTGTATAACTTCATACTTCACCCACTTCTTTTTAATGTGAATGCCCGCCTTACTGGGGTCCATGTGCTAGGCCAAGCCCCTGTCAAGATGTTGGCATTTGTGGATGACTGTGCGGTTGGGGTGTCTAACAATCATGATGCACGCGCGCCTGAAGAGACTATCCAGGTTTACTCCAGGGTAAGTAATGCTGCACTCAACGCCTCCAAAACCGAAATCATTTTCCTTGGTCGGTATCAAGCCTGCTGAGCTCCAGCGCCCTGTTTCCTATCCGCCCCATCAGCTAGCGCACGAGTTAGCTTGCCTTGCCCACCCAAAACTGCCACGCTTGTGATCCCCTTTGTTCCAAGTCCCACCGTTGGCCCTGTCCGCCATTTGGGGGTGTGTCTGGAGGCAGGCGGGTACGCCTCATTGGTGATGGAAAACCATATACTGGACAATGTGACGAAACGCATAGCTTCCCTCAGAGTCTGTCAGACCTCCCTTAATGGCAGGGTAGTACTAGCCAACTCTATGCTCCTCTCTAAAGTTTGGTTTGGGGCCCACGCCATCACTTTTTCCACAAGTTAAACCAAATCACTATACGCCCTTCTGCAAGGGTGGCTTTGGTCAGGCTGACACCGCCAGTGCACCTGGATGTCATGTGTGGCCCTCGCCATAGTGGTGGTATGGGCCTGCTCAACTTAGAGGCCCATTCAGCCAAAATCCTTAACACCTGGGTCGCTTCCATTACTAACCCTGCAATTTCAGCCCAGCACTGGTCCCGCGCAGCCCGCTCATACTTCTCCCATGCCCTAATCCTCCTCAATCCATCCCACTCACACTCTCTGTTAAAATACCTGGCTTCACATCCATCGGCAGTGGGCCCACATGGGATGTCGCCCCACTTCAATAGGATCCACCTCTCCATGTGGAGCGCTGAGTGGAGTGTTCACATTTGTGGACACACCGCCCAGAGGGGGTGTCCCTCTCCTCGGTTCACCCAGGAGGTACAGGGTCTTCCCATTATATACGGAGTAATACCCATGAGGCCCCAGTTACTTGTTCAGGGTGGACTACCTGGACATGACGGACATTCCCTACCCCTTGATACCCAGAAAGCCATTTGGAAGTAAGCCCATCACCCTCTTCTGCAGCCACATATTCATTCCCATGTGTGGCCCTGCTTGAAATAGGTATACCATATGGCCAAACGCTCTAACGCTTTGCACTCATCCTGTCTCGTGTGTGGCCAGTATGGATCACTGTTCCACAGCCTGTAAAAGTGCCCTCCATCTATAGCGATATGGCGTGAGGTACAGCGTCTGCTACGCCAAGATCAGACACAGCCCTTCAGTCTGTCTATGGACATGTTTGCTTTATCAATGGCCTCCCCTCTTCCACCCTCCTTCCGTGCCTTAGTGGTCACAATCGCCATGTGGACTATCCACACGATTGTCTTGGATGCCATCTCTGGCTCCACTCCCACCCTCCAAGAAGCTGTACGCCAGTTCCAGTCACACCTTGTGGACCACTTCCAAGCGTGGATGTTTGGGTACCTACCACCACGTCGCCGCCAGTTGGTCTCATCCTGGTTCCCAGTTTAGTTCATTAATTCATACCCCTTCCTACATATGTGCTCAATAGTGGCAACTTCCCCTAATCACGTAACCCCCCTCTCTGTCTTGGCATTCCCGCTGGCAACAGGAGATAGCAATAGCTTCTCTGGGGTGCCCTCCACTATCTGGAGTTCATTTTCTTTGTGTCTTATCAGAAGTGTCCGTCCCCTGGTCGTCCTTCCCTGAATAAATTTAATTTAAAAAGAGAATTGGATATAAGTTGACCCTGATTTTGGTGTAACTATGTCTGGGAAATTTTAGGATATTCGCCTGGTCAGATCAATTGGGCTTGATCCAGATGAATGCTTAAGATCTCGTTGGGCAGAGTCTCTGACGAAATAGGGGCATCTGAAAGTTGAGTTAACTATCAGTTGTACCAATTGGGATCATTCAGGTCTAATCACTGAATGATTGGGAATTTAAGGAGTAAGTTGTGAGGCGAGTAATGCTGCCTGCAACTAGCGAATTGATCAGTTGGTTTATGACCTGCCATAATGGGTAACAAGTCACATTACCTAAGCAGGTCGCTTGCCAAATATGGTTGGTTCATTTGGAATGAGAGGAAAACGTTAGGGACACGTTTTACAACTACTTCCATTTTAGGTCTTGAGGATGTACAACGATGGAATCCTAGCCAGTATTAGGAAGACCATCACTGCTGAGACGAGTATGGGTGATTTAATGGCAACAGCTGACATTTTTATAATGAGGTGCCAACTGAGGGTTGGGCGCTTAATTCCCCACATTAACATTCTAAAGAATCCACTAATAAAGATCATCAATTAAGAGAGTTTAAGAAAAAATCATCAATTACCAGATCGTTTTTACTTGAATATTATCTTAGTACACCTTATCAGAATCCATTTCGAGTTTTATTTGTTCTCAAGTTATTAATGCTGTGTGCAATAAAATTTGGAGACTCTTTAAGATAAAGAGTAAGGATCTAAGCGAGGAACCAGAGAAGAAGCTGAAATTATTCAGGAATTGCTGACAGTGTGTCAAACAAGAGAAATTATAAACAGGGATCTAAGCATAGATTGAGTTAGGTGGTATGAGCGAATGAATCCCTATTCAGACATCATATATAATGAGTGAAAATATTGGCCAAGTGTTGGGCTAAAATCTAATATTTCAATTTAACCATGGTTAATAGTTCCCATACTATTATCAACAGTTATATTAACTACTATCATACAACGCAGAGAATTGCACTAAACCTGAACCTGTGCAAGTAATATATTTCTAGGGGTTATTAACCAAGAATAATAAGAAAACCTATAAATTTTTACAGTAGGTGATGGTGAAAGGACCCCACCCCAAATTATTTCAAGCTTACCGCTTCTAGGAGTGATGCGGTATGGTAGTATAATACCATATCAAATATTTGGAATGTAGGTAGGGGGTTCAGAGCTCATTGGCAGCCTGCCCTTCTTTTGTCACCATTTTTCTAAATATAGTTATAGCTTCATATTGGAGTTGGATGATGTGCTGAGCCAATCTTCTCATGATTTTCTCAGGTCTTGAGCTTTGGAAGAGAACACGCATTTAGCTAAGAGGACATGTATTCCTGGTCCCTCCCATACAAGACATGGAATGGAGACATTTTAAATCTGGTGATAGCTAATCCGGTATGCCATAAGAGCACTAGTAGGTATTGATCCCATTGAAGAGAATCAGAGTAGGCCATTTTTCGTATAATGGAAACCAAGGTTCCATTGGCTATTTCCACAGTCACAACGGTAGAGGGATTATATGGAGCCAAGAAAAGTTGTTGGGCTCCCATGAGTGTGGCCAGGACTTTGACTGATTCGAGGTGAAGTTCTTACCATTGTCACAGAGTAGTACTTGAAGACAACTGTGACGAGTGAAAATGTTTTGATGTAAAAAGGTGGCTGTGGCTTTGTCCTTTTAGGCAGAAAGAGCAATGGCTTCCACCTACTTAGTGAAGCGGTCAATGGCTACTAGGATAAATCTGTTTCCACTAGTATTCTGAGGAAGGGGACCTACTACATACAAACTGATAATGTGGAACAGTTGTTGAGGGGTAGTTGGTTGATACTTGTTGTCAAAATCTGAGGATTGCTCGCTAGATTAATCAAATTCTGCACGGTAAATTGGGATGAGCTTTTGCTGGTGGATCCTCAATTTGGCTTTTGCTTATGGTTTTAGAACCATTTTAAAAGCAATAAGCATACAAAAATGGCTCCAACCTTTCTGGCTGATTTTAGGCTTAATTTTCCCCTTGTTATTGGGAACTTCAGCCAAGACAGGCAAATTGGCAAGTTGAGGATCCTGAGATCCTAGCTTGCCAACACTCTCCAAAAGTGACTTTAGATACAAATAAAACGAAGATAAAATAAAATAGACTTTATTTAAGACTAGATTATTTGAACCTAATTCACTAGGCCAGGTGTCAGTATTTATACCTCTAGGGCATCTCCTGACCACATCAGAGTACAAAACTTCAACAGATATTTTACCACCTCAGTTCAACCCTTGAAATGATACACCTGAAAGCTTTTCTTAGGTTTATTGGTGGCAAAATACTCTCAAAATCAGGAGGATTTCAGGTACAAAAATTGCGATAAAAACATGCAAAATTGTCCTAAGATCTTTTTGATTTGAATTTCATCATATGGCTGATAAAATACACCTTCTGTGAAATTCTTGCCTCCATTGAAATAGATGACATACCCCTAATCGGTTCATCAGCAGGCCTCTTCCTCAATAGCACTAAATAGCCCCTTTTGGGCAGTCCATGCAAGTGTTATCATGCTGATTATGCAAATCAACATACAAATTTTCACCCTAGGGTGGAAATTTGAATACGTTGTTCATTCATTTAATTGTCCATGGGACTTTTAGTATAACTTTGGGTTATCCTCAAATTATTTTTCATACAAATTCTTAATATTGAGATTGATTAATCAGGACTAGTTGCAGAGGATTGGGGAAAGATAATTGGCCCAAATGTGCAAATGTATTCAGCCTGAGCTGCTGATAGAAAAATTAAATAATTTGACATTAAGTTGATCATCTTGGCCAAGTAGTTGCAGAGAAGATTAACCTAAATGTTTGGGGATATTCGGCACAAGCTTTTAGTAATATAATAAATCTACATAGCAATAATTGACCCATGCCATGTTATTGTACTAGGTCTTAATTATATTATTAGTTCAAGCATTAGGTGGGAAAATTGGCCCAATCTGTAGTTTGTCAAAGGGTTTATTTTTGAGTCAACCACAGAATTTGACAGCGGTATCTAGTATTGAAACCAGATTGCTTCTTACACGTAAGGCAGGCTTCCAAGACACCAACTATAGATTCTCTAATTTTATACTAATAAAGCCGATGCTTAATACACTCATAAGTTTTCTTTGCACCTCCATGACCTAGAGTGGAGTGAGCTTCTAGGATAGCATGTATGCGTTCTGAGGGCAGAAGATAAGGCAGCCATTTTGCCCCCACTTGCTTATACAACTTCCCGTTCTCCACTTTGGTGTATGGGAGTACCGGGATAACATCTTCTGGACAGGCTCATCCTCATCCTCCCATTCATTTGGGGTCATTGAGAGGTCATGTAACCTCTTTTCCTCAATGTTATCCAACTGAAGGACTGGCAGCTGAATCAACTCATCAACTTTCATGTGACAGGTCCCAGCATGGTGTTTAATCTTCATATCATAATGCTGGAGCTTTAGAGCCCAGCGGCCTAACCAGACAGTAGGGTCCTTCATGTTCTGTATCCATTTCAACGAAGAATGGTCAGTAATTACAATCAAAGTGGTCCCATAAATGAAAGGGTGGGAGTTCTTTACAACTAACATAATTACAAGGCACTCCAACTCTGTTACACTGTAGTTGCGTTCCGCCTTTGACATCAACTTGTTAAAATAGGATACAGTATGATTAACACCGTTTTCATCAAATTGGGCTAAAATTTCCCCAACAGCGTAGTCTGATGAATTGGTAAACAAAAAAATGGTTTATCATAGTCTGGATGCCTCAGGATATGACGTTTCTGTAGCAGAAGCTTCAACGTTTTAAAAGCAGCCTTCTGTTCAGCGCCTCATTGGAAAGGAGTGTTCTTAGTCAGTATGCGGACAAGTGGTTCACTGTTTTGTGTAGACCTTGGGATTAATTGATGATAATACCCCATCATCTCTAGAAACACCTGTATGTCCCTCAAATTTTTAGGAGGAGGCATTTTTACAATCGCTTCAAATTTATCTTGTTTGGGTTGGATTCGTTCTTGGGAAATGGAATGTCCAAGAAAATCCAATTTCCTTTGGAAGAAGGTACACTTTACATCGATGAATCCCCCCCTTGGGTTGGGACCATCTAGTACTAAAAAAAGGTACACTTTGAGAGTTTTACTTTAATAATGGATTCACATAAGCGTTGAAAACCTCCTTTAAGTCAGCAAGATGTTCAGTAAAGGTTTTTGAGAACACAGTGATGTTAATGAGTTACAAAATGACATAACTTAACTTCAAGTCCTGCAGAATGTGATCCATGGCGCGCTGGAAAGTTGCAGGTGCTTTAAACAACCCTTGAGGTAATTGGGTGGGTTGGAAAGACCCTCAATGCAAATTAGAGCACATTTCTCCTGGTCCTCAGGAGAAAGACCCATTTTCCAATAGTCACTAGCCAAGTCCAATGCGGAGAAGAAGTTAGAGCCGGAGAGTTGGGCCAGGGCGTCATCAATGCTTGGGGATAGGATAGCTATCCTTTTTTGTAAGGTTATATAAATTACAATAGTTTATGACTATCCGATGACCTCAATTCTTCTTTTTAATTAGCAAGAGGAGAGAAACCAAGGGCTTTGTGAAGGAACTAATAACCCCGCGTCTAATGACTGCTTGAGTTCCTTCCTCATCTTCTGTTCCTCCACCTTTGACTTGCAGTAAGTTAAGACTGAATGGTTTGGGCATCACCCACATCAATGGAGTGGCACCAGCCCATTATGTGGCCATAGTCGTTATATGTTTTGGAGAATATGTCGCTAAAGTCTTCCAATAGAGTGTGAACTTTTCAAGTTCATTTGGGGTCAATTTATCCGAGATATTGACATTGGGTAAGGTACATACCAGGCTATCCGTTGGCAGGCCCATATCTAACATAGAGCCAATATAGTGAATTTGTTTAATGTCCTCCACAGGAACTAACAAACCTCTATTAATCTCCTGGTGTTTTCTTACAACTATGGCCTTGCTGGTGAGGTTCCCCAATAGAAGAGAAATAGGCTCCTGGTAGGCTGGGTCTAAAACGCCAGGTAATACCCGAAGCTCCAAGGGGATAACGCACTCAATACTCATGAGGTGCAACAAGCAGTGGTGAGGAATTTGGAGGGTGATCTTTGTGTCAACCACTCTTTGGCCAATCGGCTTAATTACTACCCCATCTGCATCATAAAACAGAATACCGTCCCTAGCATCCACTAAATCAGGAAAATTTTGGTATTTCATCCTGAGGTGGTATAATGTAAAGGTAAAGCAGAAAATGGGTACTCAACCAGACAAGAGTATTTGTTATTGCTAGGATCTTTATTGGATAAGACTAAAGGGAATTCATAATTGATTAACGAAAGAAAACCTTGCTTCATGTTGATGATTCCATCATAGTTGAGCATAAATTGAGTACCTATAAACATATCATAGGTGTTGTTGTCCAAGGCCACTGGTGGGTCCAGTAGGATAAGCTTCCCAATTTGAATAGTAAGGGAAGAGTATTCCCCAATTGCGCGGGTGATGTTCAGGCCTGCGGTTCCAAACTCTTGATTGTACTCCAGTCAGGCGCCAACTTGAGCTTTTTCATCAGCTATGAAGAGATTACTTTCACCAAGGAACCAGTATCCAGGATGGCCATCACCCGGACTTTTTGAATGACCATTTCACCTTAGTATTGTTCCCCCAAAGTTAGGAGACAAAGTTAGGACCTCCTTGAGATGGAAGGTGGAGGTTAATTTGTGAGCTGTCTCAGGGTAAGTCTCCAAGGTGGAATTCATGGTGCGACTTTGCTGGAGAGGGCGAATTAAATTATATAGGAGCTGATCTGCATTACTGGAGGTATTGATAACCACAGGACACCCTAAAACTTGGCTAAGGTATGTATCCTCAAGGTATGGTGGTCACGTTCAATCCTCCAGCGTTTAAAAGAGCAGGGACCTTAACTTCACCAGGTACTCTAATATGTAGTAACCATCATCATCGTAACCCCCCTCAGATTCATCCCCAGGGGTATTTTCAACAAGAGGTAATGGCATAATTTGAGTAAATAAGGCAGGCACATGCTATTCGTCAGCAATAGGTGTGCCTATCCCTATGCCAACATCTCTTTTCCCTGCTCCTGCACCTCAGCGTCAGCTTTCTCTTTCCAGCACACAGCCTCATGGTGTCCAAACTTGCTGCAGTATGCATAAAGAGGGCGTTCATGCCGCTTGGCTTTTGATTTTGCTCCTCAGAGTCTATAAACTGAAGTGTCTCCTTTTTTCTTGTATACCCAGGACCTGAGGCTTAGGATTATGGTCCTCAATGGCCAGAACACAAGGTTGGGATACTACTTCATGAGGTACTTCAAGCTTATGAAAGTTAGCAACATCTAGTAGAGCCTCCTTATATCATGGACGTTGCAAAAATAGCGTTTGACGAAAGTGATATGTATTGCAAAAGGTGGGTGAGATACCAACCCAGTCAAGATAGCGGTATCAGCGTCATCTAATGTCAACATCTTAGAAATTAACAACGTCTGCGCTTCAAAAAGAACTTTTCCACAAAGGCAACCAATGACTCTCCTTTTCTTATGCTAATGCACATGTTCGCTTGCTTCTTAATGCTTAAGCTTTGCTTTGATCTAAACTCGTTAATAAGGGCCTCCTTACTCTCGGGCCAGGTGTTAAGAGCATCAATATGGGTGACCATCACCTCCTGGGCCATGATACTCAAAGAGAGGATGTGTTTGACCTTCTAATGGTCAGTCGCCTCTTCCATAGCAGCTTCATAAACATATAAAAACGAAGCGATGCTGCCCTCACCAGAAATGAACTTGTTTTTAAAAGTTGGTTTGAATGGACCATGGTCACGTCCAGAGAGGGTATGAACTGCAGGAGCATCAGTCCCTGTGGTTTCTGAAAGAAGGTCCAACTGATAAAAAGAGCGAGAGAGGCAATCGATTTGGTCTTGGATAGCTTAAAGCCTGGTTTTCATGGCAGTGATAGACTTTTGGGAAGCAGATTCACATAGAGACAATCGATCTTCCATCCACATTTTTTAGATTCTAGTTCTTCAACCCAACTCTCCAGTGCCTTGACATTAAAACGGAGTTGAGACACAAGGGACCTTAGGTTTTGGTAATCAATTTCAACCGCCCCACGCAAATTTTAAGCTCTTCTTTCATCTGCTTAACCCCTTCATCATCACGTGGATGGGAGGTTTGTATCTGTACGTCCCCCTTAAGCTGTTCATAACTACGCTCAACTTGCGTCAACTGACTATGCACATCCTTTAACAAAGCAGGTCCTTTGAGTAAAGTTTTGACCATTTGAGCTTCTTTTTCACATTTGCTAATACAGCGGGCCAAATATTTTGTATTCTCAAGAGAATCTTTAAAGGAAAGCTCCTTTTCCAATTGAGCAACCTTAGCCTCTAGACCGTGGGTAGCCCTAAAAGGTTCTTGCAATAGATGTTGTTCAAGCTCCTCAACACGTGACAAGGCTTGGGTTAGTTGCCGCTCCACCACAGCCACACGTTGTTCATCCCCAGTTTGAGAGGTGGACGTGTGCGCCAAGAGGTCACGGTGAGTTTGCTCTTCATGGTTTTCAAGTTCTTTGGCAAATCCTCAAGTAGAGAGCGGGTGCTAGCGGTGGAGGCGTGTAATCATCACGGAAGATCTTCATCGCCTCCTCTACATACTTTACTACATCAGTATACATGGTGGTGAGCCGCTCATGCAACTGAATAATGAACTTGCGGTTTGACTCTACACCAGATTTAGCAACTCCAATATGTTCAGAGGTCAGCCGATATAGATTATCATAAGCTTTTCTTAGGGCTTCATGGTATGCTAAGTGTCAATGTAGCTCTTCATGATGAGCAGCTAATAGATGAATCATATGAAACAAAGTAGGATGGGCAAATTTGCGGACATTGTAGTCAAATTGTAAGCTGGCTATAAGAATCAGGATGGATCCAAGTTTCTTAGAGGTCCATAAGATGGTCCTCTACAGAAGAACCTCTTTCTTAGGAAGCAATGTCGCCAGGGTTTAATATGCCATGAGTTAGGTCTCTCACTACTTCAGCTTCAGTCCAGGTAAGGCGGTGAGACTCTGATATTAAGATATGTTCAAACTTTTATCCTCCAAATGATAATATTGGGTGGCTATCCATACAATCATCTTCTGCCACAACGCCATTTCTTATCCAGCTAGTAACACTTTAAGCTGGTGCGCCCTCCATTTTTGTTGGTAAAGAAACTTGTGTTATACAGGGTGACCCCTGTAGTGTGCACCAATTTTTGGAATTGCAGCAAAATTTTTAACTCTCTGGTGCTGAACATCCAAATTCCACAAAAATATGTAAAGCTTAAAAGATACTTTTTACAATTAAAAGTAAAGGTTAGGGTTTAAGTTTATTTTTCAGGGCGCGGGAAAGAAGAAAAAAATGAGTGCTTTAATACTAATGCAAAGTATTTAAACGATCTCAAGTATTGAGGGTCAAAAGGATTCAGTATAACATTTGGAATAGCTTAGATTTATTCCAAATTAGGTAATATGATATTTTGTCCTATTAAAGCTCAGGAAATTTGAGCTACTTTGGCAAAATGACAGATGAGCAGGAATTTGGGGCTGAATGTACCAATGCGGTAATGATTTGATATATTTTAACCAATCACCATTTGATAAAATAATTTCACCTTGGGGGACCTTCACCACACCTATAAAAGGGGGTGGTCCCCACTTAAGTGTTGTAATAGAACTAGATGTGGCATGGAAGAACCATTTGATGAATGCCCCAGAATATGCCGCGTGGTCAGAGTAATCTTATTACTTGATTTCAAGTTATTTGCCCGTTTGTTATTTGGAAAAGTGTTACCCCAATTCATGGGGTTCCATCAAGAATTGGCCGGGGTCTTTTAGCCAATATAATCTTTAGTATCACTTAAAACATTTATATTAATATTGAAATTTTTCAAATGGCTGACATTTCCCCTTTTCAGCTGATTTGACCCAAAACATTCTTAATTTGCAGCTGGTAGGTCAAATGTCTAACATCATGTAAACATGACATTAGACTCTCCTATTTTTGGGCTCCGCCCCCCTCCAGGGGCATTCACCAAGGAAAAGTTTTTGTGGGAAGGGGCCAACTTCATGGCAGCGATGGCTTAGTTAAACTTCGATCCTGTAACCTCAGTGAAACGCCCATGGAATGCTACAATTTTGATCTTGGGCATGGGCGCAGTTGCGCACTGGAACCCAACTGTTCTCCACTGCATCAAAACCCTCCAGTATGCAAGATACTCGAGTCTTCTTCTTACCTGACAAGAGGCTACAATCTCCTCCACTTCCCACTCTGGCGCCCCATCCATGAGATAAGCTTTGTATTCTCTGGAAGGGGGCTTTAAACAACATGAGATTGCTTTCATGTAATACTGAAAATATTTAAAGCGAGTGGGGGAGATCCAACTTGTATGAGCCGTGGCCCACCTTTTTGATAACATGGTACATCTAATCCTCTTTGGTCCCAGTTTTTGCATGGTTGCTTGATTGGGATGCTTTTACCACGCAGTATCACGAGATCTCATTCCAGAGCGCTGGTCCAACTTGTCTCTTACTATCAGTGTTCTCCTTGTAAGCCTGCATGGCCGCGTCTAGATTCGTACTCACCCCCTGGTGTACTTTCTTGATCATTTATGCAAAGTCCACCACCTCTTCTACCTTGGATCCACAACTGGGCTCCATGTTGAAGGCGGGATTGAAGCAATTGTTGGTGAAGAAGGGGGAACAACTTATTGATGCACGTTGGGAGTTGTTATAATTAAATTGGGCCATGGGGAGATGAAAAAAATCTGAATGATCTGCTACGGTGTAACAATGCAAGAACTGTTTGAGGAACTGGTTCACTTCTTCAGTCTCTCCATCTGATTGAGGGTTATAGGCAGTTGAACGGCAGGGGCAAATCTGAAGAGTCTTACACAAATCTTCCCAAAAGACAAGTGTAAACTGGGGTCCCCAATCGTAAATTATTTCTTGAGGGACACCATGAAGAGCCAACACATTTGTAACAAAAATCCTAGCAATCTCAGCCGCGGTGACTGTGGTTCTGCAAGAAATAAAGTGGGCGAACTTTTTAAAATGGTCCACCACCATGTTAGCATTATAATCATCAGATACAGGCAATTCAAAAATAAAATTAACCAATAAGGAAGTCCAAGGTCCATCAGCCTTTTGAACTGGCACCAACGCCCCACTAAAGGCTGGAGATTTGTTTCATTTGGTTGCAGACTAGTCACCTTTACAATAACTGTCTACCTGTGTGGCTAACCACTTACAATTGTAAGTGCGGCGGATTAGCTCTAACGTCTTTGCCTATCCAGGATGACCAACAGTTGTTCCGTCATGATGGTCCTGATGATTTACAGGTGAAGTGGTCCAACAGAAACCCATAGGCGCCCCTGAAACCACACCATCTCATCCTTTACATGATAAACTCTGGTAATGTAATCCTGAATAAATGCGCTCTTGGAAAGGATCATAGTATATTCAGCTGAAAAAGGCCGAGAAAGAACTATCTTTATGAACATACCATATTCCTCAGAATTTTCCAGAAGAGCGCTGGCACATTTGCCAAAAGAGAGGGAAGTTTAGACACAATCTTACCCGGTGAAATCATTGAATGGTTATCATGCACCACAACCTTCTTAGTATTGAGAGCTAATGCAGGGTTGCAGTTCAAAGCATCCTCCAAACCATTCTTTATGCCCTTGGTAAACTCATAAGAAATGCAAATTGGGCAAGGGTCTCATGCCAGCGGGTTTTCCATGAGGTTAAGACATGAAGTGCGCAGTAGTACAGTATGGCATGGTGATTTGTACGTATGCGGAAGGGTTGGGATGAGTTATGCAAGTGATGACGCCAATAGGTCAGCGCCTCAACCACTGCTAATAACTCTTTATAATATACGGCGTAGTTTAACTCTGGTAAAGGCACCTTCTTGGGAAAATATCCTACCAGAGGCTCTATTCCATCCTCGCCTACTTGTAATAGGGCTGCATCTATGGAGAAGTTGGAGGCATCTGAAGCAACAATAAACTCTTAATTGGGGTTGACATGGTGAAGAACGGATGTGGAAAGCAAAGTACATTTTACTTCTTGGAAGGCATCCTCCATATCCGGGGACCACTGAAGTACTTTTGCCCCACTTGCCTTATACAAAGGCGCTGCAACTTCAGAAAGGTTTGGTGTGAACCTCTTGAGGAACGTACACGTCCCCAAAAATCTCTTTAATTCCTTAACTGAAGTTGGAGTGGGCCACTCATGAATCGCCTTCTCCATGTCTGGAGTTATCATGTGCCCTTGACCAAACACGACGTTGCCCAAAAAAGTGACCAGGGATTTAAATAATTTGCACTTACTTATTTTAAATGTGAGATCAGCTGCCCTCAAACGCTTCATTCCCTGCTGAAGGTGTACTGCATTGGACTCATCTTCAAGAGAAGATACCATAATATCATCCATGTAAGCTACCGCGCATACCCCCATTAGGTCCCCCAAAGCCGCATCAATACGACTTGGAAGATAGCAGGGGCATTTTTAAGCCCAAAGGGCATGATTCAAGATTGAAAGATTTTTTTTTGGTATGAAATGCGGTCAACCACTTCTGGCTCTTCTTTATATGGCACTGATTAAACGCGTTTAAACATTCCAGCTTGGAGAAGACTCTCGCCTTCTTAACATAGCATGCAATCTGTGAGACTAGGTGGATGGGATGTAAGTCTGGTACAGTGACGTTGTTAAGATTCTCATAATTTACGCATGGGCGTATTGTACCATTGGACTTCTTTACAAAGAGAAGTGGGGAACGTACAGGGGAGGTGCGCTGAATTATAGTACCTTTGGCTAACTGCTACTAACCCACACATCCAAGGCCGCTTACTCTTGTACCGCCAATGGATAAACTGGGTAAGATATATGCACAAAATCAATGTTGATCTTATACTCGCAAGAAAACTCTGAATGATCTGGTATTGAGTTGGCTGAAGGCGCGCAAACAAAGATTCCAACCCCTCCAAACAGGAAGGTAGGGGAACCTCCACTGAGGGCTTTATCAACGGGACAAGACTGAGAGTGTGAATATTGTGCCAGTGGGGAAAATCACGCTGAAAGTTGGCTTCAGCCAAAGGAACAACAAAATGTGACCATTCTTCAAAATTAAGGATAGGGTATTTTCTTTCAAGTAAATACTGACGTCAAACTTTCGCCACCACTTTACACCCAAAATGATAGGGTACAAGATGTTTTTAATAGCTTGGAATTGGTTGGACAAATGTTAGGTGCCAGCTTGATAGTCCACTAACTCATGATTTTCAGCGTGGGAATACCTTATCAAGTCCTTCCTCTAACCATACCATCTGGTAAGTAACTCAGCTCAGGGTAGTCGACTAGGTCTTGGTCAATAAAATTCTTAGAGGCTCTGGTATCCACCAAAAAGTAGTGCTGATTTTTCCTAAAGGTGGTGAAAGGTTAGCAGTCATTAAAAATAATCCAAATGATATTTATTTATAGCAGAAAAGGCAACACTTCACCACCAAACTCTTCTTTAGGGTCTAGCATACCCCCAGGGTACGTTTCTGCATTAAAGAATGTAGAGGGATATTTGGCCACTTTTACTACTGAGGCCACATATCCCACCACATCTTCAGCCACTGCATAAACGTTTTTGTATCTAATAAGTAACTCCTTTGAACCTCTTGTGTTTTGCGGATCATGATTGTGGACAAACGTGGGTTATCTGGGGTAATTTGATGCACTGAAATGGGGTCCAAAACTGAGCCATATGGAAAGAGACACGGCTCTGTAGTATATATGGAAATGTGTTATAAAACGCGTTTTGGGAAAGAATGACCCTATGCCCATTTTGATGACAGGTTGTATGACGTTATCCAAAACCAACACCGCCAGGTTCCTCAGCGATGATTCTGCCTGCACCATCTGAATGCGTTGCTGAAGAAAAAAAATGATTTTTGGGTGTCAGTTTTATTAAATTTAGTAGAAAGTCAAGGAATCATGACTATCAGATTGCAAATCTGTATCCACCAGGTATTGGCAAGAAGGGTGAGTACTTTCCAGTCAGAGGTAGCAAGAAGGATGCCAGAATGCTCCAACCCTCAGACAAATGCAAAAACAGTGGTGAGCCCTACTGCGGCCATGGCCACCAGCTGGCGCACACCATTTGCACTTCACAAAAGTCCCACACGGAAAAGGTTTGTGCATGTAAAGTTAAGTGGCTGGTCGTCTAATGTCAAGAGAGTCTATAACTTATCAGTTCACAGCTTGGCAGTCACAAAGCACTGGACCACAGCAAGTGAACTCATCATCAGAGTGAACATACAGACAGCCCGGAAGAGGGAGCTGGATCTACTAAAACATAGGCGAGGGTGTTGAGTACAGTGAAAGTAATAACATATCAAGAAAACAGCAAATCTTGGCTGTGCCCCAAAGGGAAGTTCATAACCAAGTTTTGTACATGGCTAGAGTGTATGGGTGACCTGGTTTGGAGAGGACAAGGTAAGCCCAGTGGTGTACCTGGAGCTGAAATAATATGAAAAGGGATAAATAGGCTAACACATAGTAAGACCTCCTGAAAGAGGTCCACAAACAGGTTTGACAAAGTCAACATATAGAAAAACGTAAAAGTGACTAGGGGGTTTATTGGGGAAGATGACCAACAAGAAACGTTGGTCTCAAGCAAACATTTTCTAAGCTAACTAAGGGTAATTACCTATCAGCCAAAGTGGTACCAAGCCTTGGTGCACCAACAGCCAAATGCTTCCATCCAAAAGGGTGACATATTTTTTAACCAACCTTACTCAAGTGATCAATTGAAGTTGAACCTTACCTGAGCTCGCAACTTTGTAAATAGAACGTGTTTCAAACCCCCATTCACCGATTAACCAAACTAAGCCATCATCATTCAAAATAAAACTTATACATTTTAGCGCAAGAGCCAAAACAGAGGGCTGGGCTTTAGACACCTCACTTGTACCAACCTGTGAGTACCTAGCTTATACCCAGTGTTGATTCAAGGTGTGCTAAGGTCAGGAAGGTCCTGCAATTTGAACCTTTGGACCTCCTGTCTCCCAGCCTTGTCCCTGCTGTGGTGCCCTCAATAAGGTCATGTAAACATTACAATGGCCACTACTGATCCGTTCATTGGCCCAAATTTGCCTAGTGCAATTCTGGCCTATAGAATAAGCACCATCAAATACTTATGATGTCGCCCTTCCAAGCTTTGTATGAAAAAATTCCCGTTGCCTTCTAAAGTGCAGGCCATGTTAGATCAAGCTTCTTTTGATGCCCCCAAAGTTACTATGCAGAGCATTACCAATGAAATTATCCGACTTCAGGCTCTGGCTTCTGATAATTTATCCGCTACCACAAGTAGAGTAACTAATATGGTTATACAATAAGCATTAGCACATGCACACCTTCCAACCGGGTGTTCTAGTTCTTTTTTATTATCATTGGACTGGAGATTGTGACAAAAAATTGGGCTCTAACTGGTTTGGGCCCTACAAAGTTATTTATAGGTGGGGCAATGAACACTCAATTGTGGAGGTTGTTCAGGGTACCATGGCATATTGTGTACACTTTTTACTCCTCCAGTCATTTCCCCCCTGCGCCAAGATATAGCGGTGGTGTTTTCAGTATTCCTGTTTGAATCCAAGGTTTGGATGTAGTAGATGATGTGAATCAAACATAAATTGTCAAAAATTATTGGGATAAGTTACAGTGAAAAACACTGCCTTTCCACATTGGATTCTGTTCTCAACTGATGCGGTCACCTTTTAATTGCTCAATACCACCTAATATTGGGGTTCAACCCTGATCATGTGATAATTAAATCCCAATTAGGTAATCTGAAATAGATCTTAGCTTAGTATGCATTAAGGTGGAATGGGTAACCTTCCTGATCACCCTTTTAGTTTTGTCTCTAGGCAAATAAACTTTTCTTTTTCTCCTTTTTTTCAATTTTAAGATAAAATTGTAATTTATTTTGGAATTGCCTTACCATAACAAGTATCTAGTAAAAGACTTTTTGCTTAAAAAAGCAAAAAAGGTATCTATCTAACACCCTCTGGCTTTGGGTCCTGGCCAATAAGGATTAAAGCGGTCTTTGGTAACCACATATAATTCCAACACTGGCCACACAGTGGGAAATTACTGACCTAGTATAAAAAATATGCTCTTTATGAGGCTACCCATTTTCTGTACATGATATGCTCCCACCCATTCTGGATTTGCCCTCTGAATTACCTCTGGTTTGGCACAATCCATCCATCCTGAATCAAAATGGCATGTCAACTCTTCCCTGTCTTTGGTGGGTCAGGAGCACCAGATCAGTTGATCCGCTGAGGATCCCATCTGCCTGGGTGTTCTGGAGTAGCCCTCTCATGGGAAGCCCAGCCCTGCTGCTATGGACAATTTTCAAACCACTATATTCCCGCCACTGACCCTGTTCAGGAATTTGTACCTCACCAACATTTGTGGGGCCTAACTGGGCCCCTGTGATACATAATCTAATATGGTCCATCTTGTCCCACCCATTTGTTAAATTTGGCCACTACCCTACATCTTGAAAGGCCCCATTTGGCCACTAAGGCCCCAACCTATTCCCTAGTTATCAAAATGCCCCCCTGAAGGCCAGCAACTGCAGAACCCAAAAAAATGTTGCCTTACTGCCCCCAACCTGAGTGTTGCCCCACAATATCTGTAGATACCCTTATTGCAGTCAGTTGGTTTACATTGAGATCCTTTGGTACATTGTTACATTTTACTACCCTCAATTTAAATGCTAGAGCACCTCTACTCAGAGTCATTCATACTGCTAGGCCTTTGGAATTCTGGGCGCTCCATTAAGTTCATACACACCAAGACTGTAAGCCTAGTCTTATTCTTATAAGCCATTTTCTTGACACCATCAGTAAAATTAATGCAATTTGACGAAACTGTTTTATAGAAATAAGTTGTGAACAACTGATCTATATAAAGAATACTCTACCTATTTATATAAATTAATCTTTAGGGGATCTGCATTTTTTGCAGTAATCTCAGAATCTACTGAAGCATACAATGTAACGTTGCATACTCATAGTAATGTGCTAGTAATATCATCCAATAAAGTATTAAATCAAATATTCTATCAGGAGAAATATAACTTATTATTAAACAATTTTCTAGCTTTTCAAATTGCTTTAATACTTAGTATGTTGTCCCTCAGTCTATCATTGGGACAGCACAATAAAAATATTTGAGATGATAAGTACTAAAGTAATTTAAATATTTTATATTATTTTTGTGGTATTTTGCCAAGTGTAAGTACAAAATTACAGCAAACGCCAAACATAATAATTGTCACACTTTCTCAGATATTACAATATCTGCTCTTTATAAATATTATAACATTGCCCCTATCATTAAATTCCCTTCCTAAACTACCTTAGGCACAATCATAATGGCAATTATATTATATTATATATTATTTTATTACTAACACTAACTTAGGTAAATATTTTTCACTAGATTTAGCCCTTAAATAAGCTTCAAGAGGATTGCAACAGATACAAATATTTTACCCTTGCCTAATTGGCTGATATTAATGACTTCTTTAATCTATAACAACTACATAACTACTTATTAGCTAGGGCCTGAGTCATAATGATGTGAAAATTTTAACTATGCTAATTGATTACATCCAAAGAGTTTGAAAAAGATTAAAACCTTATCCAAAACTCTTATTTGGTTCTTAACAAGTTTATATTTATTCTAAAATACATGCAATGATCCAAACCTTAACTGTGTGCTTTTTCATATTAAAAACTAATTCCAACATGATTATTACAATTAAAATTTAGTTCAAAGATAGATGTATTAACACAATAAGCTGTTGACTATATCCATATATATATATGTATCCAGAGATACACTATTTTATAAATCAATGTGCTATTGGAAGAAGCAAGATGTAACTCCCCTTCCACATATAATACCTTTAACTCAGTATGACATGCAAAAATATTTGACAAGAAGTTTCATGTCTCATTCATTACTTATCTATAAGATTATTCCTTTATACACTTTTTGTACCTAAAAGTATGACGGAACTTTAACCAGATGGAATCCTCCAATGATATAACATTATTTGGGACGATATGGCCAATCCCAGTGGAATGTTTCATTAACTGAATTTCATTGTAATTGATATGATTGCTGGTTATTTGCTCCCAAATTTGGGTTGAGCTGAAATTAGTATTCCACCGAGCTTGGAAGTAGATTCAAGTGGGGCCAAATAGTGGCCCCAAATTAGTATAAGGATCAACAGCGACTAATAGTTGAAGATGATCCAATTGGTATCAGTCAGTGGTATTAGTGTTTGACGCCAAGTGCCATTTGTGGACCATTGTGGGAATTTCCAGCGGAAAGCTTATGTATTTGCTTTATTCATCCATCTATGAATTCACTGCCTGTACTGAAAATCTGATGTTGGCAGATCTGACAATTATGAGTTTGAGGCAGCTGAGGTTGTTTCTGGCGCCTCATTTATTATAATCATTTATCACCTGAATAAGGCCATTCCTAATCAATCAACTGAGATAAGTAGAGAAGAGATGTCAGCAAGATGCCAGGATATTCTGAGTCAAAGTGAGCGACTGAAGTTATTTCCAGCGCATTATTATCAACTCGAAGGTTGAATCCAAATTTGACATTTATTTAGATTAATATTTTATGTATGGCTCACCAGCAACTTAAGGCTGAGGATGAGCTGAAACTAATTCAGACTTCATGAAGGATGAGGAGAGAGGGTTGATGCCAGGGAAGAGAATAGTGTAGTAGTAGAAGAAGAAGAGTGTTTGGCTTGAAGAACCAGCAGAAGAGCTGATAGCTCAGAAGTGGGTGCAGTAGCCCTGTTGTAAATAGTATAAATACCTGGTGCTTCCTCTCAATAAATATCTCCCTTTGCCTATTCTACCTTTTGTTATAAGTTTATATTTATTCGTTGGTTGGAGTTTAGGCTGGGGGATCCCCAAATGGCATGGATGACATGACAAGGGGTCAGCTAGCACTGCTGGCCCCAATGCCTAAGGAAAAATGCAAGGGCTGACCATTCTTCATACTGGTTGGCCTGCCAACTAGCAGAGCCCAAAGTCAATTTTCCAACAATGGTGCTCACTACAGGGGCCCATTGATCAATTATAAAATGATAAAAACTCAGTTACCAGCTATGTTGCATCCATATTGTTTTGATAAATATTCTATAAAACACTCTGGGTTAGTTGCTTATGCGGAGCTGAAACTGGCGTTGGACGCTGTGCTTAAAAAACAAGATGGGCTGCTCCAGGAGGTTTTCTGCAATAAGCTGCCTCCATTCAATTGTGAAGGGAATATTCATGGGTTCTTTAAGCAATTTGAAATTGAAACTGAAGAAGTCTCAGATCAATGGAGAGCAAAAATTGTTGGTTTTTACCTTGGATTTCAGAAGTGCTGATCAAGTCATCTGTTACCTTTCAGTAAGTTCCATTACATACCTAGAAGTCAAAGAGATGGTGCTGCAGTTGTTTGGTGAAAATGAAAAGATGTCACAGTGGAAAGCTAAGATTTTGACCATCAGGTTTCAGCTGAATGAGACCCTCACCGCATTTGCTGAGCAATTTATGGCAGAAGCTCATGTGCTAATTGGGGCTGGAATTTTATCCAAATCTGACATGTGTATTGCAATGACTTCTTCTGTGAAGCCATACCGTCAGTTACATAACATTATGACCCCATATTGGATGAAAATGTACCTTTGCTTAAAATTGTTCAGTTTTTGCGCTGTATATCAGCCAACTTCCCTCCACCTAATACCGAGCAGAATTCTTCTGCTACCACCACTGAATCATCTTACTTGGGTTACTTTGTCATTCCAGTTCTGATCCATCAAGTTACCCTAAGCAGTTAAACATCTGCCTCATACCTGCTTATTGTCTCCGGCCCAACTATCGCCCTAAACCTGTTTATGCTGATCACTTCCAGCCCAACTCTTGACGTGGCTTGTTTCACATTAGTCAGGGACGTGGGCCCTATGCGGTCAGCTGTTTCAAATGCAGTTGATAGGGGCATCTGGCATGATGTTGCCCCAATCAACTGGTCTCTTGTGTACAGCTGGAACAGTACTGCCAGGGAAAAGTCAGAGTGGAGTAGAGATGGGACTCTCTACCTCTACTAACCAAACCCAAATGTCCCACCTGATCCCATTTTAGAATATTCAGCGGAAGTTCCCTTGAACAATAAGTCAGTTTTATATAAGCACCCATTTGGGGGGTGAATGTTTTGACACAAGTGCAGTATGCGGCTATGGCAGAAGAGGGGTCTCAGATGCAGGTCAATCCGTATGCTTACCAACTGTTCAACCAAGTTTCCCCTGAAAAGTTAGAACCCTCCTTGGATGCACCTTTATTGCAAAAATTAAGCGTTGCTCTTCCGGTCAACACTATTATCAAACAATACCCTAGAATTGGTAATGGGATTGCATGTTTCCTTGGAAACAAGGACTCCTTAAATGTAGATATAAACAGTCAAGATGCATCTTACTCCAAATGTACTTACTGCGACCTGGTTCTAGCTAAAACCCATGTCCACGCCATCATAAATACTGGTGCCCCTGTCAATATAATCTCCACAAAGTTGGTGTCCAAGTTGTCATTAAAACCAGACGTAGACCACCGGGTGGTATATGGAACTGCTGGAGTGGTTAACACAATCTCTGAGGGAGCATACAGTGCGCTTCTGTTGCAGTTTGGTTCTATTGTCATGGTAGCCCCATCTATAGTGTTACCAAATAAAAATTATAATCTGCTAATTGGAACTTCCTTCTTGTGACACTATGGGGCTGTAATTGATATGACGGATAAGACTTTTTGAAATATTGGGTCAGCAAATCCTAATACATTTCTCCTCTAGCGGAGTACCAAATGATCTGGTGCATATGGGGAATATCAATCTAGCTTATAGCGACGGAGTAATCCCAATGCACTACAATCGTTTAAAGGGAAAACCTGAGCTCTTCCTTAACAGATCTATGAATGTCAAGGGCTGTCGCTCAGAGCTTCTAGACCTATATCTATTCCATTCGGGCATCAAGTTATAGTAAACACTGACTTGGTGATAGAAATTCCAGATGGACTGTATGGGGAAGTTTTTGGGCCATATCAGCAATCACGGTTTGAGCCCCATGTGGCCCCAGGCATTATATTGCCAGGGAGGGAAAGATCAAAGTTTTGCTTGAAATTCTACAAATGGTACCACTGCGGGTCCGCCGCCACCAAATAGTGGCGTATTTACACTTAATCACCACTGAGGAGGTTCTTTTGGTTCATGAGTTTAGGTCACTGGAGGAATTTTGTCTCTCTTTTTTACCACATCTCAGTGTAATGGCAGTTGTATCATGCGATGAATTAATGGTGCTGTCAGAACTACAGAAGGATTGGGCAATCGCTTTATTTCAAAAAATATAAAGATATTTTTGCTGTCAATGGCCATGATTTAGGGTGCGCGGGGGGTGGTTCATAGCCGGACACTGGAGATCATCCCCTATCAGGTCAAGGCTGCTCCGCCGATCAAGAGGTGGTAGAATAAATAGTAACCAAGGAAATTGACAAGATATTAGCTCAAGGGATACTTATACCATCTAAGAGTCCATGGGCTTCTCCTGTTTCTATTGTAAAAAGGAAGGATGGTACTAACTGTGTAGTAATTGACTTCTGAAAGCTCAACAGCATCAACAAAAAGGACTCATATCCTTTACCGCAGATTGATGACGCTTTGTATTGGCTAGGGGGAGCTCTATCTTCTCAGCAATGAACCTGATCTTGGGCTACTGGCAAATCGAGTTGCCACCAGCAGAGCAGGAGAAGTGCGCAGCAATCACATCCAAAGGTCTTTTTCAATCAACCTAGATGCCATAAGGGCTGTGTAACTCCTCAGCTATGTTTCAATGTGCAATGGACACTATTCTCGGGGACCATAAAGCTGTCATGCGTCCTTATATAGCTTGATGACATTATTGTTTTCTCTTAAACTTTCTCTGAACACCTCAACCATTTAGAAGATGTATTCCACCAGCTCGCTGAGGCCAACATCAAGATCAAACCCTGGAAATGCCAATTCTTTAAGGACCAGCTGGAGTACCTGGCATTGGTGGTTGATGCCACAGGGCTGAGACCTCAACTGGCCAAGGTGGAAGCTATTCAAAAAATGACTCCATCCAACAGCAGGCGGGTTATACCGGTCTTTTTAGGAAAGTTCAGATATTACCGGCGCTTCATCCCTAACTTCAGCTGTATTGGGGGCCTATTATATGAGTTATTAAGAAAGGACACCATGTTTGAATGGAAGGGACATCACCAACGTGCTTTTGATATGCTTCAAATGGCGTTGACCAGTGTGCCTGTGTTACAATATCCTAATTTTGAAAAAGAGTTCATTGTTCAGATGGATGCATCCCTTTCCTCTGTAGGGGCAGTACTATCCAAAAAGACGAGGAAGGAGAACAGCTTTCTGTAGCATACAGTAGTCATGGTTTGAACGGCCATTAGTGCAATTATACCATGACTGAGTGTGAGTGCTTGCAGTGATCTACGACTATAAGTAATTTTGGGTGTATTTGAATGGGTGAAATTAAAAGTTGTAACGGATCATGCCTTGCTACGCTGGTTACAGAATCTTAAAGAGCCTGAAGGGCGTCTGGCCCAATGGCCTCTTAAACTGCAGGCATACAATTTCGAAATTCTTCACCAACCTGGAGCAAAACACCCAAATGCTGATTTTTTATTGAGATTGCCCACAATTGCAGTTATGGCAGATCTGAGTGATATAATGTTTGACAAGATGCTTAGCGGCAAGTACAACTATGAACCGCCTCCAGTCATTAAAGTATTGGATGGATTAAGGGCCAATACGTTCCAGAAAAATAGGGAATTATATAATTGGATAGGAGACACTACCATGAATATCCCAAGACCTTACGCCTGCCCAACTGTTATCATGAGTGCACATAGGGCTGTTGGGCATGGTGGCATTCTCAAGAGGTTGGAATTATTGCATCCTTGGTATTACTGGGAAATCATGAACTTCGATGTGCTTGATACTATCTCCTCCTGTCACCAGTGCCAAGTGGAAGAGCCGTTCTACCAGAAGACCTCATACATTTAGTGAAGCCACACTTTTCTTGGCATACTATTTCCTAGGTGTTGTTGGCCCTCTGTCAATGGGATCTTATCAGTTCAAGTACATTTTGGTGACAATTGACCACCTAAACTGGTGGGTTGAAGCCAGGGTGATACGAGACTTAGGGGCAGTCACAGTGGCCAAATTCATCATGGAATGGATTATTCAGCGGCATGGCTGCCCTCAGTTCCTCCTTGCTGATAATGGAACCAACTTCACTTCCCACATCCTCCCAAATCTTAACAATCTAATGGCCATCTGAGGAGTTTTGACAACCCCATATCACCCAAAGTCTAACGGAATGGCGGAGATTCAATGGGACTTTAGTGAACTTACTCCATAAGTTTGTAGTGGATTGACCCTCCTATTGGAGTTCTCTTTGTCCACCACCATCTTTGCTTATAGTATTAGTTATCATTCTGCAAGGGGAAGAGTCCCTTCCAATTACTATACGGCCAACACCCTGACCTTCTGGCGCTGCTATACTCCTGTGTAGAAAATACTTGAGGAATGGATCCCCAACATTGTTTGATGACTCTAGCTGGTCTCTTAATCAAATTGCAAACTGAAGCATATTCGTTCAGTTTATCCAAGAATATTAAGACTCAAGCTGCTGATCAGGTATGGCATAGTGGGTTAGCAAAGTTCAAAGAAGGGGACATAGTTCTATTCCACAATGAACACAGTTTTGGGCAGAAACACAAATTGTCCAGTATCTGGATTGGGCCATTCAAAGTTATTGAGAAGATTGGTATGGATGCATATACTATCAAGGACCCTGCTAGCGGCCAGATCATCAACTGAGTGCATGCGAAGTTCCTCTGGGCTTATAAGCAATAGGAGCCTTATCATCCAGTCAAAGGGGGTAATGTCGCGATTCTGATCTGACTGGATCATAAGCCCTAAGTTGTTATGATAAGATTGATAAGATTCGCTGAGTTTAATATGAGTAAATTAAATAAGTGCCTCGAGATGAGGTGATATTGGGTTGTTGGAAAATCGCCTCAAATTAGGCGATCATGAAATTAACAAATGAAGAGCTTCCATAACCAATGAGATATGGAGAATTAATCTACTAAGGCATGGAAGTGGTATCATCTGAAGTCGCTATGATATAGTTAATATAAGATGATTAAGAAGGAGCAGGTTGTTATTTGTTTAGAGTAAGCGGAACAGCGAGGATCCGCTGTAAAAATAATATTAAATAAAAGAGTGTTGTGGAAGTGAGTGCTTCATATTTACATGAAGCTTATTCTGTTGTTTCAAGGATGACGATCATCACATCATTGAACCTAATTGCTCAGTGGGTTGAACCCTGTGCAAAATCATTCAGAGTATCTCTTGAATACCACTGATTTTATAAAAGTGGTGCTCACTACATTGGTCTCTGCTGGTTGGTGCTTAACTAGCTGATGGGTTGGTGAATAGGAGGCGGGGATGTGCCACTGTGGTTTGGTTCTAGAGGTTGTTGGTGGTGGGGAGGGGCAAGCCCTGAGCGCCCGCCTCACATGCTGAGGCAGGATTTAGGAGGATTACCATATGGTTAAGTGGGGAAAATGTCAAAATATTAACCAGATGGAATCCTCAAATGAAAAAAGTTATTTAGGACGATATGACTAAACCCTGTAAAATGGCTCATTGACTGAATTTCGTTGTAATTGATATGATTGCTGGTTAGTTGCTCCCCAATTTGGGTTGAGCTGAAATTAGTATTCCACTGAGTTTGGAAGTAGGTTCAAGTGGGGCCAATTGGTGGCCCCAAGTTATTATAAGGATCATCATTGACTAATAGCCAAGAATGGTCCAATTGATATCAGTTTGGAATTAGGTTTGATGCCAACTGCCATTTGTGGACCATTGTGTGAAGTTCCATCAGAAAGCTTATGTATTTGCTTTATTAGTCCTTCTATAAATTTGCTGCCTGTACTGATGATTTGATGTTAGGGGATATGACAATTATTAGTTTGGGCAGCTGAGGTTGTTTCCAGCGCCTTGTTTATTATAATCAATTATCACCTGAATAAGGCAAATCCTAATCAATAAACTGAGATAGGTCTAGAAGAGATGTTGGTGAGATGCCAAGATATTCTAAGTCAAAGCAAGCGACTGAAGTTGTTTCTACAAATTAGTATCAATTTGAGGGTCAAATCCAAATTTGACATTTTTTTATACTAATATTTTATATATAGCCCACCGGCAACTCAAAGTTGAGGATGAGCTGAAACTAATTCAGACTTCAGGAAGTGTGAGGCGAGAGGGTCAATTCCAGGGCAGAGAATAGTGCAGTAGAAGAAGAATAGTGGTTGGCTGGAAGAACCAGCAGAAGAGCTGATAGCTCAGCAGTGTATGCAGTAGCCCTGTTGTAGATAATATAAATACCTGGTGCTTCCTTTACAACAAATATCTCCCTTTGCCTATTATACCTTTTGATATAAGTTTATATTTATTTGTTGGTTGGAATCTAGGCTGGGGGATCCCCGAATGGCATGAGTGACATGCCAAGGGGTCAGCCAACGCTGCTGGCCCTGTTGCCTAAGGCAAAATGGCAAGGACTGACCAGTCTTCATACTTGTTGGCCTGCCAACTAGCAGAGCCCATAGTCAATTTTTGACAAAGTAGATAAGCTTTTTTATAAATAAAGAGATAGTTTATTTCATTTTTCTCTTTCCACTCAGCATAACTTTCTGAGCAAAGTATACAGATAAAAAAGTAATTCTCAATCACCCGCCATAGTTTTTCTCTGATGTCCTTGGATTCCCCACCAACTGCTACAGTGTGGGGCAGTGGTGAAACTCCCCCGCCATTTTTTGTCTGACAGGAAAATGCGCTCAGAATGGCTTGCTCAGTCATACTAAACCCCTGGGATGATTCTTTTCTACAAAGGATCTTGACGCCCACCTCTCTCAAACCAAATGTACCCCTCTGCCCCCTGGTGCTCCCCCAGAGTAACATGCGTTTTGGCCTTAGGATCAACTATGGGAAGCTTTTTACCTACCATGACCAAGATATTATAAAAATGGCCCAGGCGGTGATGCGTCCTGCCAGTTTTTTTTGACTTCCACCCCTATAAGTGGTATTTTGATCTCAGATTCACATGGGAAGCTGATGCCGCTACTGCGGCAACTGTGCCCCTGTTTTTCCAAGGTACCCCTCTCCCCACAATTTGGATCTGGCACCCAGAAGATACCACTTTGGTGGTTCAGTTTGCTGTTTTTCCAGCCACCTTCCCCATGAAGTGCTCTACCAGGAGCTGATGGAAGGTTTGAAAGACTATGGCTCCAAATCCATCTTGCAATTTGTGGTCCCAAATGGGACTACACGCCTTGCTGGGCCTCAGGCGTATGCCACAATCAGCCCCAACTCAAATAAAATTGCTCTGTCAATTCCCCCTCGCGCTTTATCCTCTCTGCCTCCAACCATCCATTCTGGGCCCACATTGAGGGCAGAGGGACGATCTGTCCATCATGTTTTGAGTTGGACCACTCAAAACGCAAGTGCCCATCCCTAGCTGCTTCTGACAGTGCTGATTTCTCATCCACCAGCCTCCATTCTGCCGCACACCCTGCGCCAGCTTTGGTATGGGGTATAATAAAACCTCCCCCTCTACTAAAATCTGTTGCTGCAGCTGTGCTACAGCCACCAATCAAACTCCTCCTCTCCCCAATGCCACAAATGTTCCATCCAATCAAGCACAAGCTTAGACCCCAGTTCATTCCCAAGCATCTTCCAATGAACCAACCAAACCACAGGAATATGCCAACTCCCCAATTCAAGTCAACTAAAATCCTTGGGATCTATTGGCTGAAATTAATGAGTCCAGGAATATAATTGAGGACTGTAATATAAAAATCGAGTGGTTTTTGTATATTGACCAAGATGAATAAATACCCCCTCACTTATATGCCCCCCAGAAAAATGCCAAAACGTTCCGTGGCAACCACCAGCTGGCTGTTGAAATGATGACTAATCCAGATTGTCACTCTTTCTGCAAAGCTGCTGCCAAATCAGTGGCGATTCTTGCAGGAGGAATCCCTCCTCCAAATATTCCCTCCAAAGCCATTAAGGTACAAAAACATGTTGATTGAAGCCCACAAAGAAGCTGACAATGCTATCCAGCATATGGCAGAGGTAGTGCGGAATCCCAGATTAAAGATTACCTACACCAATATCTCCATGTTCAAAAATACTTGATGCATGCATGAAAGCTGAACTAGCTTTGGAAAATCATGTCAGAACTCTTACATATAGCGAATGTATTACTACCACCCCAATCATTGGAAATATATCTCTGCATCTCACTGATGCCCCAACGCCCCTGCTCTCCGCTGTAGCCTGTGCCCTGCTTTGGGATGAAGAAGTTGCTCAGGATGAGCCCCCTGACCCCCATCCCCTTCTGCCATGATGGGATAAGCGGTTCCTGCTGTCCCACCTGGTTGGTTAGGTTTGCATTATGTGTGTCATCCACTCATTTTGGGCGGTTTGTTCATTTTTATTTGGTGAGTATTTAGTTTTAGGTTTTGAGTTTTGGTAATGTCCGTCCCCTAGTAGGCTTACCTTGGTTAAATAAAATAAAAGAGATATTTTATTTCTTACTATTAGAGTTATTTGGAAAGTAAGGTCCAAATAACACTCATATTTCTATAAGAAATAAGACCTCACTTCCAAAATACCCTGTAATTTATATAATTAATTTATTCCTTTTCAATAAGAGTTTTTTTGTAAACTTAGAAGTAGAACTTTGGTCCCTCTTCTCTCAGGCAGCTATGAAGTACTAAGCATATTGTGTCTGTCATACTGTGTGAATTTGGTTTAGCACCAAGTGAGAAACCAAATTAACCAAAATACTACAACTTTAATTATAAATTTTCTTTATAATTTTGTGCTCTCTTTATTTCATGCCCTTTGGTCATATAAAACAAAAGGGCATATAGCCTTCATTGGAAGTAGGTATACTCTATACATAATGTATTATCTTTCTAATTCTAAAACATTTTAATAAAATAAATTGACTTAAATATAGATATCACTGATATTATACTATATTTTAAGCAATCTTTTAGTATAGCATACTTAAATTTTGATAATAATTTTTATAGCATTGACTTTTATTTGAAAAAATTATGATAATTAATTAAGTGTTCTGGAGGAGTGGTTGCATAGTGGGGTTGTTCTTGCTCCACTCTGGATTGGGTCTTGATTGAACAGGTTCAAACCCAGGACAGGCTAAAAAAAACTCAGCCTGGTTTATTTGTCCCTAAGATTAATTCACCACCTTTACTTTTCTTTTTAACTGAATTTGAAAAAGAAAGAGGTTCTCTATTTGACCTGTATATACTTTTTGTTTATTTTCTATGTTTGTTTGCGCATAACTCTATCACTATTGTTGGATTTTTGGCTGGAAAAAGGTTTGCTGGTGCTTTTTGCCTTAGACCCAACGATATATTTGAGGAATTTATCTCACCAGCTTTATGAAAATAACTAAGATAAATAAATACTAAAGAGGTTTAGTTTAATGAGATTTTATTAAGTGCTGCACGGGGTAATAGAGAGAATACACTTACTAAATCAATGATAGTATTATAAAATGCTGAGGCTCAAAATTTGGATAGCTGAGTAAAAACCAAATCAGTTAATATGGGATTTTAGCCTATCAAAGCTCATAATACTCGCTTCACTTTGGCTTAACAATGGATGGGGAATTATTTTTGGCTAAGAAGAACCTTGGGGTAATAATTTTATAATTTCAACCAATCCTATTCAATAAAATTATTGCACCTTAAGGGACCCCAACCAAGCCTAAAAAGGGGGTGGTCCCCACATAGGTGCTTTAATGGATATGGTCATGACTGGGAGAGTACCATTTAATGGATGCCCCAGGGTCCACTTTGTGGTCAGAGTAATCTGACTGCTTAATCTTGTGTTAATTGCTCGTGAAATACTTGAAATCATGTTACCCCATTTTGTGGGGTTCCACCAAGAATCAGCCAGGGTCTTTTTGCTGATAAAATCGTTATTTGTATTTAAATTGAGCTTATTATTGAGGACTTGTAAATGTTCAACATTTCCTCTTTTTAGATGATTTTGCACCAAAACATTCTTATCTTGAAGCTTGGAGGGCAATTGTTTGACATCGCCCCTTACAAGAATGTTGAGGGGAGAATAAAGTCATAGGAAGCAGCCACGTACCCAATTGATGGTGACTTCAGAAGCGAGGGATATGATAGAGTACTCATCCCCTCTCTTGTATGTGAATGAAGTGGCCCTTCCCAGATTGAACCAAGCTTCTCACTTCTAAGGTGATGCAGTTGTGATAATAAAATACCAAGTCAGCTACTTAGAAGGAAGGGACAGGGACATGGAGCTCAATAGCTGCTTTGCCTTCTTTTGTGACCGTCTTAGCCAAATTAGTCATAGCTTCTGCTTGTAGTTGGATGATGTATTGGGCCAACTTTTTCATGGCTTTCTTTGGGTCTGTTCTTTCAGTGAAAATTCTTTTTGCTAGTAGAGCTGGTACTCAGATTCTTGGCCATACAACACATAGAAAGTGGACATCTTTAAGATGTGATGTTAACTAATTTAGTAGTCCATGAGGGCACTGGGTAAATAAAGATCCAAATAGAGAGGGTTTGAATTGGCCATTTTGTAGAGTATGGAGACCAGGATTCCTTTAAATCTTTCTACAGAACCATTTGTGGATGGGATATAAGGGGCCAAGAAGAGTTGTTGCGCTCCCATGGAGGTGGCAAGGAGCTTTAACACTCTGGAGGTTAATTTTTTTCCATTATCACATAGGATAACCTGAGGACACTTATGCCCAATGAGATTGTATTGTTGTAAGAAGGTGGCCGTGGCTTTAGCAGTCTGATCAGGGACAGCTACAGCTTCAACCCATTCGGTGAAATGATCAATACCAACTAAGATACAGCAATTGCCACCTGTGGTCTGAGGGTGAGGACCTACCACATCCAAACTTATGGCGTGGAAGGGTTGTTGAGGCGTCATAGGTTGATACTGATATTGGGCCTTGAAGCTGGATTGTTTTTTACAGGTCAGGCATGCATCCAAGACTTTGGTTACGGTTTCCAAGATGCCCTCCCAGTAGTACCGCTCTTCCACCCACTCATATGTTTTGCTTACTCCACCATGCCCCATGATAGTGTGAGACTCCAAAATGACAGGGTCTCGCTCTAATGGCCGGAGATAGGGCATTAATCTAATCCTACCTTCTTATATAACTTCCCATTTTCCACCTTGGTATTTCAGGAGTGTCAAAATAGCATTTTTTGTACTGGTTTGTCTTAGTCAGCCCATGCATCTAAGTCATGAGGAGATCAAGTAGCTCTCAGCTTCACTATTTTCTAAGTGAAGAATGGGGAGACATGTTAACCCATTGACATTCATGTGGTGCGTTCCTGCCCAATGCTCAACTGTCACATTGTAATGCTGGAACTTCAGAGCCCAGAGAGCCAACTGCCCCATGGGTCCTTCATATTTGCAACCATTTTAGAGAGGCGTGGTCTGTGATAACTTTTAAGGGAGTTCCATATAGGAATGGGTGGTAGTGTTTGACAGTGAGCAAGACATTCAAGCACTACTTCTCCATGACTCTGTAGTTAAGATCAGCTTTTGAAAGCATTTTTCTAAAGTAAGGCATAGGATGATCAGCTTTATGCTCATCCAATTGAGCCAATATAGCTCCAACAGCGTATTCTGAAGCATCTGTGAATAACATAAAGTGTTTGATGTAGTAAAGGTAATGAGTATTAGCCTTTTTTGCAATATCTCCTTCAGGGTCTCAAAAGCGGCCTTTTGTTTAGCACCCTAATGAAAGGGGGTGTTCTTAGCCAGAAGGCGGACGAGGGGTTTACTGAGCTGGGCGAATTTTGGGATAAATTGATAGTAGTACCTCATCATGACCAAGGATACCTGAAATTTGCAAAGGGTTTTTGGCGCAGGCATCTTGGATATTGCTTCAACTTTATCTTGAAGCGGTTGTATCCCATCTTGTGAGATAGTGTGTCCAAGAAAATCCAGATTCCTCTGGAAAAATATGCTTTTGGAGGGCTTCAATTTGATATTAGATGCCCACAAGCGTTGAAACACCTCCCTTAAATGTGCTAGGTGCTCATTGAAAGTCTTGGAAAAAAGTGTGTGTCATAAAGATAGACGATGATGCAGTTTAATTTTAGATCCTGTAAGATATGATTCATCGCTCACTGGAAATTGGCAGCCACGTTGCTCAACCCTTGTGGTAGTCAAGTAGGTTGGAAGAGCCCTTCACTGCAAATAAGAGCACATTTCTCCTGGTCTTGTGGAGAAAGGCCCATCTGCCAATTTTGATATTCAGGTCCATGGCTGAAAAGAACTTGGACCCAGAGAGTTGGGCCAGAGGGTCTTCAATGCGAGGGATATGGTAACTATCCTTCTTGATGAGGTTGTTTAATTTTCAATAGTCCATAACTACCCAATAACCTCCATTTTTATTCTTTATTAATAAAAGCGTAGATGACCAAGGGCTTTGTGATGGCACCAGCAATCCAGCTTCCAGAAGCTATTTGAGCTCTGTCCACATCTGTAGATCCTCAACTTTTGATTTTTGGTAGGGCTTGGAGAAAATGGGATTAGCATCCCTAACATCAATAGTATACATCCAACCCTTCATATGCCCATACTCATTCTAGATTTGGAGAAAATGTCACTTTGGCCTTGAGTAAGGTGTGGACTTTATCCAGCTCAACTGGGGTTAGTTCATCAGAGATATGAACAGAAGTAAGGGTACATATGGATTGGTCAGCGGGTAAGCCCATATCTGCCATAGACCCAATACAGTGGACTTGCTTGATGTCCTCATTGGGTATCAGCAGGCCTCTTCCAATCTCCTGATGCTTTTTTGCCACCATATCCTTCATGGTGAAATTCCCTAGCAAAAGTTTAATAGGCCGATGATAGGCGGGGTCTAACACGCCTGTAAAAACTCTAAGCTCTAAAGGACTAACTCCATCTATGATAATGAGGTTCAGTAGGTAGATGTGTGGGATTTGCATGGTAATCTTTATGTCAATACCCTTTGTTTCACCAGCCTTAATGACCACCTCTACAGAAGCATAGAAAAAGATACCCTCCAGGGCGTCCACTGAGGGGGGCAACAGTTTTGTATGCCTGCCTGCCATGGTGTATTGCTGGGATAAAGTGGAGGAAGGATAATAAACTGTGAAAACATAATACTTTTAATTGAGCTCATCATTAGACAGAATCAGAGGAAACCCATATTTAATCAAGGATAGATAGCCCTGCTTCAGTAAATAACACATTCATATTCGAGCATAAATTTGGTTTGAATGAGTAAATCATAGGTTTTATTGGTCAAAGCCACTTCTGGAGCCAACAAGATAAGTTTCCCAAAATGATTGGCCAGAGAAGATAGACTCTAATGCCGTGGGTGTTGTTTTGGCCTGCAGTTCCAAAATCTTGAGTGTAGTCAAGGTCAGGGGCCAGCTTATTTTTTTTAATGAGCTTAGTTGACACAGCGTTCACTGAGGACCCAGTGTCAAGGACAGCTTTAACCCAAACTTCATTAACAAAGACTTCAACTTAAGTTAAAGTACCACCCAAGGTGGGGGGAAAGAGCTAGGACCACTTTTAGATGAGATTTGTAGGTAAGTCATTTGGAAATTCAGGGTACTTCTCCTAGATAGTCTCCAGGGTATGAACACACTGGGTAGATCAGAGAAATGTGGCAATGAGCTGTTCCGCATCACTGGCAGTGTAATAATCTCAAGACCCCTTATCACTTGTTAAAAATAGGTTTGACAAGGGATTTTAGCCCAATTCACTCTCTCCAGGTTCAAACGATCAGGTACCTCCACTTCACCTGGGGCTCCTAAAACATAATGACCAACATCTTCATCAACCCTTCAGACTCGTCATCAGAGGGGTTATTAATGCAGGTTAGGGGCCCATAGAAGGTGGGGTTGGTTCAAGACTTCCCTTTTTGGACTATGGGTTCTGGGGTTGACCTCCACCTTATTAACTTTTGGAGGAGGCGTTGGAACTGTCACAGCTCGAGTTTTGACCTTTAAAGCAGGAGTTTTGTGCTGCCTCATGGAGACAGGTTTCAGACTAGAGTTAGCTGAATGAGAGGTTGAGGGGGATAGCACCGTGGAGGTGGATGCTATAACTTAAACAGCTTTGGGTAGTTCAGTGTCTGGGTGCTTCTGTGAAACAGGCTGGTTAGCCTTCGTGACCTGGTAATTTAACCCATTGTTAGTGGGAGCAATTGGGACCCGAGAAAGGGGTTTAGGCTGAAGAGCAGGCTTTAAAACCACTTGGGATGGCAGCTCTGAAGAAGACTATGGACAAGGCAAAGGGACGACTGCTTCACCAAGTGAGTGTTTTGAATTGAAGGCGAATGGGAGCACTGCCCCATCACAGCCATTACCATCTGACTATCTTTATGGGAAGAAAAAACATTTTGCGATACCAATTCCACAGGAGCAGGTTTCCAGAGGGAAACAGCTGTAGTAAATGCTAAATTGGTCAGCGTAGATACTTGGCATAAAGATCCATGTGTAGGGTCAAGCTCATAGATATCAGCAACTTCTAATAAGACCTCCTTGATAGCTTGTACATATTTGAAAGTGCGCTTTATGAAAGAGAGATGCATCTCCAAGGAGGGATGAGATGCCAAGCCAGCCATGATAGCTGGAATTGCTTCATTGAGAGGGAGTATTTGTGCAAGCAAAAGAGGTCGAGCTTTTGTATAGAAGCGCTCAATAAAAGGGGTGATTGATTCTCCCTCTTGCAGATTAAGGCATATAAAGGCCTTTTTTGCCGTTGCAAACTCTGCTTGGAGCCAAACTCATCATGAAGCGCTTGCTTAACCTCCGCCCAAGTGCTGAGATTGACCATGGTGGGGACCATTCTTTATTGAGCTATTCAATACAAGAAGAGAATAATGTACTGGATTTTTTGCCAGTCATTTGCTTCTTCCATTGCAGATTCATAGACATAAAGGAAGGAGGAGATACTGCCCTCACCAAGTGAGAACATGTCTTGAAGAGGGTTTTTTTATAACAGGACGGTGCAATGAGTGCTGCTTAAGCCTTTTTAAGTTGAGAAAAGCACTGGCTAGCTGATTTTGCATAATAGCTAAATTAGGGTTAATATCAGCAAAAATGCTAGAACGGTTGCCACCCCCAACAGCATCCAAGATTATAACTTTTTTGTGCTGTACAGGTGCCCCTGTAGTGAGCACCACTTGTTGAATTTTTGACTGGAAAAAGGCTCGCTCATGCTTTTTGACTCTAATCCAACACTATATCTGAGGGGCTTGTTTCACTAGCTTTAAGAAAATAACTAAAACAAATAAACACTAAAAATGGTTTAGTTTTATGGAATTATTATGTGCCGCATGGGGATAAAAATAGAATACACTTACTAAAATTGATAATAGTATTTAAAATGTCGAGGTATAAAATTTGGATTTCTTAGTAAAATTCAAATTAGGTAATATGGGATTATATCCTATTGAAGCTTAATAAACTTGCTTCACTTTAGCTGAACAATGGATGGGAAACTATTTTTGGCTAAGACGTACCCATGGGGTAACAATTTTTAAGTTTCATCCAATCTCCATTTGATAAAAATATTGCACCTTGGGGGACCCCTGTAAGTCCTGGGGACCAGCCCTGCAACTGGATAGGGATCAGCACCCCTTCCGGATGAAAAGGGGCCCCAAGTCTCCAGTGGACCCTCTGTCACATCTGGGCGACCTAGCCCATGTGATAGATGAGCGCTGGGTGACAGCTTTCCCACCCAAAGATATCCCACTCCCACCTCTTCCCCCCTCTTCAATACTGGTAAGTTTGATAGAAGGGGTATGAAGAGAGATTGCACACATCAGGGGACATTGAGAGGCCCCTGGGACCACCCACTCCCCAGGCAAACCATGTCCAAGATTTGAGAAAATGGCAATTCTCAACATTGGAGCCCAGCTGGCAATTTCCAGACTGGTGGAGCCAGTCCAAACTGGCCTGCTTCAGAAATATGATCAGAATACAGCTCAGATTGCAAACCCAGTCCCAAATGACTTGGATCATCTGCCCCAACGTTCCAAAATGGATCCAGGGAGTTCAGATCATATGAGTAGCCCAATCGAGGGATTGGCTTGAATTGCAAATAATCCGATCCATGGACCCCTGCAACCCAGGATGAATCTGGACCACCCAAGCCATGCAAACAGGCCAACTCAAGTCACTAGGACCCAGATCAGTAATATCAACTTGGTTTGGCCCCAAGAATTTGAAAAATTTGCAAAATTATTTAAGCTTTTGCCAAAATAGGAGCAGCCTGCCACTTCCCTCCAAGCTAGCCAACCAAATCCCTTCCCCAACCCCAAATGACCAATCCCTCAATACCTCCCCATGCATATAGACCAGTTTAAAAGGCCTCTGCCCAGCTGAGGGTAGCTGTCAGTTCATTCTCTTTCCTTTTCATTGAATAAAATCTGAATTATCTGTTTGGCTTGCCGCAAGCTCCATCTACCTCTTAAAATTTTATAAAAATTCTGCCGTTTGATCTGATGAAACTTGCCATCGCCCAAATCCTCCTGCCAATGTTCACTAACTGGATTATCCTGTTGCTCGATCCTGCCATGTGGCATCATATTGTAAATGCAATAATCTGCCTCACCTCTGACAATGAACCCGCTGCTATATTTGTTTTCACACGTCCATTTAATGGAGACCCTCCCATCCATTTGGTTGCTGAGTCCGCCAAAACTGATCCCTGGCTATAGCAGCCCCTGGCATCTCTGGCCTGCCACACATGGGCTTTGCTTCCATAGCCGCCTCTGCCGCCGCTGGACCAGCCCACCAGCAGGACCTAGAGCATCCCCTCCAGGGGAAGCTCAGTCCCAACTCCTCATAGGGGTCTTACTATACATCTTTATACATCTCAGATCATGTGGCGGCCTCTGTGCCATCCATCACTGGCGCACAAGCCCCCTATCTGAATCTGAAGGCCAGCAACTGCAAACCCTGTAGAAGTTGTCATCCTCCCCGCCTCTCCCACCCTTGGGGGTTGCCCATGAAAGACTCGCGGTTGCCCCAACTCAACCATCTGGTTTGCCTTGGGGGCCTTTGGTATGTTACTGAACTTTTACTTTCCTCACGTCTCCCATAGAACCCCACTTTTTTTAGTCTCTCAGACCGCTATGCCTTTGGAATTCTGGGCCTCCACTGGATGCTTGCTCACCCTGACTGGGAGCCCAGTCTAGTTCATCTTAGCCAAATCTGTGACATAATGAGCCAACCACTAATATCGGTCTTCTCCACCCTCATCGCTGGGATGGGCGATGCGCTGGCTTACAACCTCACTCTGAACGTGCTCTCCCCCTGTGACCTGGCCTTCTCCTGCTGGTCGGTGACCTCATTCATCCATGACTGCCGCCAGGCTCTGCTGAATTGGTCCCCACCCCGCCGAGCACCAATGGCGAGCACCACCCCATCAGTTAATGCAATGGGGAAGGGGGTTCACCTTGTCCCTTCTAATGAGGTGGCTGATCAAATCCTGGGCGTCCTGGCAGAGCTCCAGGTGCTCCTCACTGCTGATGGTGGGAAATCCCCGCTTCCCTCTGATGTACAGCAGAGCTTGGCCCTCCTCAATGCCCAGTATGGGGATGCCCGTTGTTGAGTCAGGGTTTGCTCCACTCTGCTGCCAAGTTGGGAAACCCCACCCCTTGTTGGCATTGGTCACCTCAGCGGTCCAGGCCCAAGAGTCGAGACTGGCGCACCTCCTCCGCTTGTTTACCTTGGGACAGACAGCCACAGACCTGCCCTCCCTGATTAAGGCCTTCGCAGTCCTGGCTCCAATGGTTCCCATCTCTGTTGAAATTGCTGTCTTCACATTCCGCGGTGCCCTGGACCTCACTGCAGCAGCCCGCACAGCTTGGGACCCTCTCCGGGATCAGTAGAGGTCACGTTCTCTGTGGCCTGTTCAATTGGGGCCAGGACCTTGCACAGCCCCACATGTTCCATTGCTGCCCCCAAGGCACTCTGGACCACACCTCCCCTGCCAGTGGTCGCAGCCAAGGGAAGCGCCCCCTGGTCTAGCTGGCCTCTGATCCCCCTTGGTGGCCGCCTCAGGTACCTCCCCCCAGGGAACGCCTGCCTATGGTACTGCCAGCCCCCATCCCAGATCAGGAGGCTGGACCGTTGGGCCCTCAGTGTTCAGAGTCTGCTTGGTGTGGTGAAATCGTCCCTTTGGGTGACTCCCCTCCACCCTGAAGAGAGTGGAGCGGGAGTACATATTAACCCTCGTCTACCCATGTGGGACAAGGAAGTAGTAGAGACCCTGGATCAGCCGCACTCCACCCTTGCGCCCCCATGCCAGGCTCTCCTGATGTCAGGTCATGGACCTTCCTCTGGTGCCCTTTCACTGGCTCACCCCAATAAAGAGGACCAAACATACTTCCTGTTCCCATTTCCTTTCCCTCAAAGTCAGGGGAACTTACAGTGCAAGCCCTTCTTGACACCGGAGCGGCGGGTAACTTTCATGACCTTGGCATGTCATAGTCCTTGGTCCTAATGATGGAGGAAGCTTCATCCATTCTGGGCGCCTCTTCAGAGTCCATGATGTCCCACCACATCCAACGTCCACTGCACTTCTCAGATCATGACTTTGGATTCACCAAACACTTCTCAGTGGTACAGGACTTTCTCTACCTGTAATTTTGGGGGTGGGCTGGTGGTGCCGCCAACAATTTCATATTAATCTTGCAACCAACTCCTTGTTGTTTAAAAACCTCAAGTTGAGTGGTGAGTTTCCCTTGCTAAAGACCCTTCCTCAGGGCACCTCCCTTGGTTCCATCGCCCCACTGGACCCTATTCTAGTTGACATCCCTCCGGACTTTTCCTCTTTCTGAGCCCCATATAAGGCCATCTTCGACATGTCACTGGTATCCAAGCTCCTTTCACACTCCGAATATGACTTGACATTCCAGCCAACAGTTGACCTAGTCAAGATCAACTGCCCCCTCTACCCCTATACAGAGGAAGAGGATAGGGCTCTCAGCGGTTGGCTGGACAACATGATAGAGAAGGGGTGGCTCATCAAGAAGTCTTCCCCAATTTGCCTCTCCATAGTTTTCACCAGGAAAACAGATGGGTCCCTGCACCCCTGTGTTGACTAAGTCACCTCAACAACATTACCATCCCTGACCTGTACCCCTTACCCTTAGAGCAGAACATCGCCCAGGCCATTGCCAAGTCTCGCATCTTCTCAAAGTTGGACCTGATGAACGCCTTCAATCAGGTGAGGGTGGCGAGGGGACAGGAGTGGCTCACAGCCATCCGCACTCACTGGGGTCTTTTCCAGTTCAGAGTGATGCCATTTGGCTTGAAGAATGTGCAAGCCCCTTCCAGCACCTCATTGACGATGTGTTGTGGGACTTGCTTAACTCATGTGTGGGGGTCTATATCAATGACATTTTGGTCCATTCCCCCACCCCTGAACAACACGCCAGGGACCTCAAAGCAGTAGTGGCAGCCCTCCACAATGCATGGCTATTTGATAAACCCTCCATTTGCGAATTCAACAGGAATGAGGTCACCTTCCTAGGGAATCTTGTCCTGAAGGATGGGTATATCATCTCCCCTGTTGAGTAATTGACTGGACCTAATCGTCGGATATTAGATAGGGACATAATAAGGTTAGCTATTTAGAAACTTATTATATATCATATCAGATATTAGCGATTATGGACCAGGTATATTTTAAGCTTATGCAAAGCTTAGAATCCGCGGCATAGCAATTTCACTTAATATATCTTGACTATGATGACACAGGATCGAGGGCTTTGATGGTTAGGTTAAACTTAAATTTAAGTTTTGATTTAATGACTTGGGCACGTGGGCCTTGTTGGTCTATGTCAAAATTAGTTTTTAATGTCAGTCAAATTTTCGATCAAATTAATTACTTAATTAGTGATACGAT